>JARBWK010000002.1:193970086-194172202 GCA_030556195.1 Anolis apletophallus | reverse complement strand
TAAGGCACATAGGAAGCTTAGAATTCCTTATAACATTATATATTCACTCTGTTGTTTCACAATTAATTCACAGTGTCCATGCAGATAATGCAATGCTATACATGCCAGTTGGAGCCAATGTGCATAGACTGGGAGTCGCGGAAAGTTCTTGTAGGGTGGGGTTGTGTTGAGACCGGAGGGAAAGTTCAATAGGAATTACAGTCCATTGTCCAAGAATGCTGTCTCACCACACTCGGTCTGCACACCCAGATGGCAATATAAATGACCTGGCGATTCCGCAGCACTTTTTACGTCAGGTCGGCTCCTGAAGGCGTGTATGGCAAAAGCCGCGACGGTCTAATTGCGAGCCCGGCCGTTTTGCCCTTCACAGGCTTTTTCAAGCGGCAATCAACATTTTAACATGGCATGACACAGGAGGCATTACTTCTGAAATAATAACATACATTTAGGACATATAGTACAGCAACCCATTCCCAATAAGATAACCCGCAGAGAATTTAGAAACATACCAATTCATGGCTGCGGGCTATCTTATTGGGAATGGGTTGCTGTACTATATGTCCTAAATGTATGTTATTATTTCAGAAGTAATGCCTCCTGTGTCATGCCATGTTAAAATGTTGATTGCCGCTGAAAAGCCTGTGAAGGGCGAAACGGCCAGGCTCGTATTAGACCGTCGCGGCTTTTGCCATACACGCCTTCAGGAGCCGACCTGGGCGTAAAAAGTGCTGAATCGTCAGGTCATTTATATTGCCATCTGGGTGTGCAGACCGAGTGTGGTGAGACAGCATTCTTTGGACAATGGACTGTAATTCCTATTGAACTTTCCCTCCGGTCTCAACACAACCCCACCCCTACAAGAACTTTCCCGCGACTCCCAGTCTATGCACATTGGCTCCAACTGGCATGTATAGCATTGCATTATCTGCATGGACACTGTGAATTAATTGTGAAACAACAGAGTGAATATATAATGTTATAAGGAATTCTAAGCTTCCTATGTGTATTTACCCTAAGGCACACCCATGACAGGATTTCCTCTGAACACCCTCTGAGATTGAGAGTGTAACTTGCCCAAGGCCACCCAGATGGGTTTCCATGACTGAGTGAGGATTTCAGTTATGGTCTCCAGATTGGACCAGATTCCTGGTCCAATGCTTAAACAAGTGGTCTCCAAACTTTTAAAGCTGAAGGTCCATTCACAGTCTCTCAGCCTGTTTGGAGGGGGGGACTATAGCTTGAAAAAAAGCTGAACACTTTTCTATTCACACTGCATATGTCTTATTTGTATTGGGGGGACCATCAAAGAACAATACAATATGTAAAACGAAGAGCTATTTTTTGCCAACATAAATGGCTAATCTTTCAATGGGAATTGTGAACTGCTTTTGGCTGATGAGAGAATCAAGTTAATTTGGATTGTTGCTGTTGTTGTGTGCCTTCAAGTAATTTCAGATAGTGGCATATGCTGTCTCGGAATTTGATGGTGTCTCCAGAAGAGGTGGAATGGGCATCGGTCGGGAGGGCTTTGATTGTGGTGGGAGGGGGGCTTATAGTTACTGCCTGGCTCTCCCCTTTTCTTCCCAAGGGAGGCCTGGAGAGAGAGGGCCAGTGGAAATTTTAACAGAGGGCCAGTGCAATCCCCCCCCCCCCCCGGGCTGGGCATGCCTGGCTTAAACAATTGCAGGTTCAAATGGGAATTAAGGTGCAGTACTTACATTGACCTGTGGATAAGCTTTTTAAACTGATTTCCTCCCCAAAATTTCTAAACTTATACGCAATCTTGGCTTTTCTTCATGAATGAAGATTCAGGAAGGACTCATCCCATGCTTTCTACAAGCGCGTTGATGACTAAAAAGGCCAATCAGAGATAGGCAAGTCCGGTTGCAGAAAGCACTGCAGAAAGTCTCCTTGGGTGATGTTGTTTCCAGGTTGCGGTTCTTTCTGTGTTCTCGTTTCACTTCAAGACTCGTTTGGTGTGACTTCTCGAAAGAGGCTGCAGCATTGTGGATAGTGTGTCTCCATGCCTCCCAATGTGAGGCCAGGGTGGACCATTGTTGGTGATCAATCTGGCCGAACCTGAGATGTTGTTTCAGGGAGTCCTTATATCTCATTTTTGGGGCACCTCTCTTGCCCTGACCCGTGGTGAGTCCACCATAGAGTAGTATCTTTGGGAGCCGGTAGTCCTCCATCCTAGAGATGTGTTCTACCCAGCGCAGCTGTGTTCTCAATAGCATGGCCTCAATGCTGATGACTCCTGCTTGCTCAAGGACAGCAACATTCATCACAAAGTCAGTCCAGTGTATATTTAGGATTGTGCGAAGACAGCGCTGATGAAAGCGTTTGAGGAGTCGTAGGTGTTGGCGATAGGTGACACATGTTTCAGAGCCATATAGGAGGATAGACAGTACGATAGCTCTGTACACACTGATTTTGGTGCTTTGCCTCAGGTGCTTGTTGCTCCAGACTCTTTTGTGAAGCCTTCCGAATGCACTATATGCCTTTGCTAATTTGTGATCTATCTCTTTATCAATCTTTGTGTCTGAAGAGATTATGCTTCCCAGGTAGGTGAACTGCTGAACGGACTTAAGCACAGATTTGCCTATGCTGACGTGGGGATGATGGCATTCTTCCTGTGGTGCAGGCTGGTAGAGAACTTCCGTTTTCTTCAGGCTGACTTCCAGCCCAAAAAGCTATGCAGCTGTTGCAAAGCAGGGTGTTAGGTGCTGCAGAGCTGCTTCTGAATGGGCGACAAGGGCAGCATCGTCAGCAAAAAGCAGCTCACGGACTAGATAGTTTAGAGTCTTAGTGTGAGCCCTCAGATGGCTTAAGTTGAACAAGCTACCATCAGTATGATAGCCTATATATATGTGACATATGCTGCCTCGGAATTTGATGGTGTCTCCTTCAGCAGATGTGGCATCTGCACAATCTGCAGAAACTCTACACAGTCATAGAACAATATATTTGGAAGAGACCACATGGGCTATCTAGTCTAACCTCACATGCAGGAAAAGCACAATCAAAGTATCATTGACCAACGATCATCCAGCCTCTGTTTAAAAGTTTCCAAGGAAGAAGCTTCAACTACAGTCTGGAGGCAGAGAGTTCCACAGTTCAACAGCTTTCACAGTCAGGAAGTTCTTCCTAATGTTCAGGTGGAATCTCTTGTCCTGTAGTTTGAAGCCATTGCTCTGAGTTCTAGTTTCAAGGGCAGCAGAAAACAAGCCTGCTCCCTCTTCCTGATGGCATCCTTTCACATATTTATACAGTACATGGCTATCATGCCTCCTCTCAACCTTCTCTTCTACAGGCTAAACATACCCAGTTTTTAAATATTTTCCACATAGGGATTCATGGCTCATTTTAGTCACCCTCCTCTGGACACTTTCCAGCTTGTCAATATCACAAGTTTAATCGTTTTAAAAATTGGTGCTTGTTTTCCATTATGCTTTAAGTGCTAGTAATTTAGTATTCTCTCTTGTGTTGTTATATGCTTCTGAACCATTTCCCCCAAAACTGTTATGAAGTATATATTTTTACCTTGCTCACATGAAATGCTGGCATCTGGACGGGCATGCTTATCAATAAACACCTTTATTCAGTTCACTAACACCGTCATTCTCAACCCCTAAAAGAGGCGATTTCACCCCACAATCCACAACTACTCCAACATCTTGAGAACTGCTAATAAAGATTTCACAGGCTTCAAAGGCATCAGCATTGCGAGGCTCAGCAAGTCTTATATTTAGGAAGTTTGATAATTATAGCCTTGCTGAAAGCTACATTTTTATAAAAAGAAATTAAATTTGGTCTGATGATTAGGCAAATTGGATAGACTGTCTTTCAAATGTAGACAGCTGCTATTGGCCTGAACAGGAACACATATGGTGAATTCAGGCATGTAGCCCGGGGGGGGGCGCTTGGGGGCTTCAGCCCCCCAAATTCTCAGCATGGTCCACAAGAAGGTCTTACTGCTACATTATTTAAACTGTTATGTTTATTCATATCATGATCTGATCACCATGCTCAATATATCCCAAATTCATGGGGGTATTGGGATAACAATACAAAAGTTTTGGTAGGGTAGACCCTCTCTCACTCAGACTCAGCTCCTCCCGAATCAAACTCAGTCACCCCCCCCCCCCCCCGAATCAAAATTCTGGCTATGGCCCTAGCTGAATTTATCATAAAAAATAAATACCTTTATTTATAATACAGCAATGAAAAATTGCTAGCATCATTACTTGTGAATATTATTTTGCAGTCTATTAATATTCTACTGAATTATATCATATAAGAAATAATTTATCCCAAAATTGAAAGTGTACTTACTAGGGAATAAATCCAAATTAAATCTATTAAGGCTTATGTCTAATTAAAGATGGATAAGATTGATCTGCTAACTGCAGTGGGAATTGTGTGGCCTTCCACATATTGAATTGTTGAAATCCTTACCACTGACTGTGCTGGTTTTGTCTGCTGGAAGTTGTAGCTGAACAACATCTGGAGTGTTATAAAATTACCATTCCTAATTACAGTGGCCTTGATCCCATTACTGCTTTCAAATAGAAGAGACCCATTGAATTAAAACTTTAATGGTTTAATGGTAAGTCAACACCTGTGTAAATTTCATTGATTCTGCGGGCCAGCTCTGTGATTAGCAATTGGATTTAAGCCAACTTGAAAACTGAAATACAGCTAAAGACTTTCATAAAATCTCTACTTTGAGCAGATTTGCTGTGGCTTTGAATCGCCCACCATCTGAAATTTTCACAAAGTTTTGCTTCCACAAACAGGTGATTCGGTTGTGGTGGCTCCCAGTCAAACACTTTCGAATGAGGAGCTGCAGATGCTGCGGGAATCGACCATCAAGGTTGTGCGCCACTTGAACATTGTGGGAGAGTGTAACATCCAGTATGCATTGAATCCCACTTCTCTGGAGTACTGCATCATTGAAGTTAATGCTCGGCTTTCTCGAAGCTCCGCCTTAGCCTCAAAGGCCACAGGGTAAGATGGAAAATGATACTAGTAAAAGCCTTAAACTGTTCCCCCCCCCCTCAAATTTCTAGGATCTACTTTATTTTAATTAAAACACCAAGATTTGGACCCAAAGTGGTGGCTCAGAAAGCTGATTTGGTAATTCACAATAGGTCATGTGCCATAGTAAGACGCTGCGGTGGCACAATGGGTTAAACTCTTGTGCTGCTTTACTGCTGACCTGAAGCTTGGCAATTCGAATCCGTGAGACAGGGTGAGCTCCTGTCTGTCTGCTCCAGCTCCTGCCAACCTAGCAGTTTGAAAACATGCAAATGTGAGTAGATAAATAGGTACCGCTTCAGTGGGAAAAGGCAAAGAGATGCTCGAAGCAATCTTGCTGGCCACACAACCAAGAGGTGACAATGCAGGCTCCTTGGCTTGAAAATGGAGAAACACCTCCACAGAGCCAGAGATGAGCTGGAAATGAAAGGAGAAGCTTCTGTCTTTGTTTTTGTGTCTCATTGTATATGAGACACATTGTATTGAATGTTTGCCTATGTATGTAAATGCTGTGATCTGCTCTGAGTCACTTAGGGGAGCAGGGCAGAATATAAATAAAACATATTATTATTATTATTATTATTGGAAATGGCAGAAAAATGGCAGTGGTGGCAGCCAGGACAGCATCCTATGATGCAGTGCTGGTTCTTTCCCCTCCTAGCAGAACAACTCTCGACTTACCCATGTGTCATATCAGGATCCACAACTGTGGTTCTCCAATACATGGGGTCAACTGATCTAGGAATATTTCCAATGGACTAGGGATTATATATTTTTTCTGATGAACTCAGTTCTAAGCACCATTTTATATAAGCCAATTAAAAGCCTCCATAAGTTTTAAGGAAAATCATTTTATTTAGGAGGTGCACGTGCCACCTTGCTCTGTGTACTCATTCAGATATGCTTCCTTGCATTATTTTTCAGCAAAGTTCTGTCAATTTGAATGTGTTTTCTTGTTTCACTGATACCAGATACCCTTTAGCCTTCATTGCTGCCAAAATAGCTCTTGGGATCCCATTGCCTGAAATGGAGAATGTAGTTTCAGGAAAGACAACTGCCTGTTTTGAGCCAAGCCTGGATTATATAGTAACTAAGGTACCCCGCTGGGACCTGGACCGCTTTCAGGGTGCCTCTAGCAAGATTGGGAGCTCAATGAAAAGTGTGGGTGAGGTGAGTCTTAGCATTATATTTTCTTTTTGGGGAGGGGGGGGATGTCCTTAATGGGATGAATAGTTTAACATTCAGTTGGTGAGTTGCTTTTGTTGTTGTTGTTGTTCATGATACTGCTGCTACAAATTAAACCAATATCATAATCAGGGGAGTGCCTTGGGTGGGCTTGCTTGCTTGCAAATGGTTCCCTGAAATTTCTTAAAGTGCTACTTCTGGGAATATTTGTTATCTATAGCAGTGTCACCAATACAATATGACTTTGTGGTAGGAAACAGAAGAGAAATAGGGTGCTCTTATAAGGTTTTTTTTTTTAAAAAAAGGTAAAACTTGCAAAAATCAATCAGGGATAGATTGGAAATAAGAGATCACCTACAATTTAGTAGTAGAGCCCCTAAAGCTGGGTCCTGTGCATGGGAGTAAGCTGTCCTGAGGCAAAAGCCTCACGCATGATCCTTTAACAGACAAAGGGACATAAAAGACTAACTAACTTTTGAATAGGGAGAAAACAAAAGGCTTCAATACATAGACCAAAAAACCAAAAACAAAACAGAGGTGTCAAACAAAAGGGCAGACAAGGACCCTAGAATTCGCTTTAATACTAACTACTCTGTGCAAGTATTTATGTCTCTTTGCTCCCAACACCTTTGACCATGGTAATTTCAGTTAGATGGTGTTCAGGCACAGATTGCTACCCCAACTTCCAGCCAATTAGGTTAGGTCCAACCACAGTTCTGCAGAGTTATATTGACAGAGTTTCCTGTTCGACTAGTATTGGATAGGATTCCAGCCTTCCTGATTGTGAAGCACTTCTGATTATTCCAAATGATTCACATATTTTATCTTGTAAAGGCATTAAAATTATTGTCCTCAGTGTTCATACAGAGAGTAATCTGAATCCCAAAGAAAGTGCCCTATCAGAAGATACCTTCTGAGGTCCCAGCAGAGATCTGCAAAACTAGGGATTTTCCTCTCATTCTTTTACCTGGAAATCTACTAACACTATTGTGATCTTTTATGAATAAGACAACTGTGTTGAACAGGGGGCACTTGCTATCCACTGAGGTTTTGTTGAGAAACCTCCCTGTGTATACCAAAATCTATAGATGCTCAAATACAATTATATACAACACCATATTCTTTATATCAAATGGCAAAAGGTTTGCATTTTGAATTAACCATCGACAGCTTGAAAACATTTTTTGAGTCCATCCATACAGATTTTTGGATATGGAGGACTGGCTATATATCATTTATACTATCATTTTTCTACATGGGAAAGCATAATAGCATGGTGAGAGAGAAGGTTGTTCTATGTTATTGATTTGCTGGGTGAGAGATTATAATTTGTTCTATGTTATTGATTTGCTGATCCCACCTATAGAGCCACAATTTCTAGGAATATATTATTTATTTATTTTATTATTTATTATTTATTTCCTTTATTTATTTTCTGCCCTTCTCAACCCGCAGGGGACTCACAACGCACATATACAGGCAAACATTCAATAGACATACAACATATATAGAATCACAAGGAGCAGGCTTTCTGTCTTCTAGAAATCTGCTTTTAACATATACATCTGTACTGAAGAATGCTCTCTAGCTGAAGATAAAGAAACATCCCCCCATAATTCATTGTTTAATTACATACTTGGCTTGGAATGGCCTGCTTTTCTCCTCACTTATTTGATTGCTTTTCATACTTCTCCTTTGTGCTTTGCCTTCTGTTCCTGTTTCGATACCTAGGAGGGGAAGAGCTAACTCTTCTCCTAGACCGAAGCTGGGTGTATAAGGATACGATCTGTGCCTCTTTGGTTTGGTTTCTTCCCCGCTCTGCTTTGGCTCAGATTCCTTATCATCTTCCTGATGCTTTTGTCCCTTCTCTTGCTCTTTTGAGAAGTGCAATGTGTTCTTAATAGTATTAATAAGAAACCTTTAATTTGTGCTGGCAAGAGGGCACTTCATCCAGCCCATGGCCCCCATAGTTTCTGCTCTTGTTTTCCCATGCTTGGCCTCTGTGAGAAGTTCTTCCACTGCTTTCCTCTCCAGCTCTGCATCTTCTGCCATGGCGGCGGTCGGGGGTTGAGGGGCTTCCCCTCACTCTGACTCTCGCTCGCTTTCTCAGGCCACCACCATCATGGCTCCCTTTCTCGCTGCTGCCTGCGACGCACATATACAGGGAAACATTCAATGCCATAGACATGCAACATATATAGACAGACAACGAGCTACACAATTGGTCGAAAGCTCACCCCAACCCGGGCAGGCCTTGAACTCATGACCTTCTGGTCAGTAGAGATCTTATGCAGCTGACTCCCAGCCAGCTGCGCCACATTCCCGGTGGTGCAGTTAATATAGAATTAACTTCTAAACATTTTATATGTGTGCAGTAGATATGCCCTCAAACCTTTGAGGATCCCTAATGCCATTACTAATTATAGTGGATTTAGTGGGATAGAAGTGCATGATACTGAGTTGTGCACTTGGAGGTCCCTAGCTCAAATTTTCCCTTCACTTAGGCCTCTTTAGATAGATGTAGGGCTCTGTTTCCATGCACTACAGAAATGGAGCCACACGAAGACCATCACATGACATAAGGACACCCCATGGGGCTCCATTTCCACAGTGCATGGAGACAGAGCCCTACACCCATCTTCAGGAGTCCAGTGTTACCCAATTCCAAACAGGCCTTAAAATGGGAGAAAGCAAGGAAAGGACAGGTAAGAACATGAGATGGCTAACCAACCCTCAAGACAGGGAAAGATGGGAGGACACGAGGTAAGATGGCTTCCCCCATTTCCCCCTGCTCCAACAAAACAGGCTGCCCTTTGGTAAGCTACTCTCAGCTTCATTCTCAGCATGCAGAATAGGAGGAATAATAATACTGATGTGGCTTAGAGGGTTGTTATGATTAATGAAATAATACATATGAAAGGCATGGAAGAATATTATATAAATAGCAACATTTTTGATCTTTGTCTGCCCCCCTGTGAAGTTCATTAGAGCCTAAATCTGTGCTTGAACAGCATGAGTGTTAAAACTACGCTATGACTGTACGAAAAGTAGGAAATGCTTAGTTCTTTCAAAGTCCAAAGCAGCCTATAGCATTGTTGTGCTCCCTGTTGGATATCTGCCTTGCTCTTTTGAATTTTAACCTGAAGTTTAACTCTGTGGACCACCTCCTGGTTATCCAGCAATTAAGCTTTAATTGCTTTTGGATAAATTGTTAGGTCAGGATGAATGATAACATGTGGCAGAATTGTCTATGGAGCTCAGAATAACCCAATGCCCTTGTGGTTGTCTAACTGAAAGCCTCAGAGCATTTACTTTGGAGTAGTTCATGGACTGCAGTTTTGAAGAGAGATCAGAGGTTGGTTAATTAGCATATATTTCCACAAGTGGTTTTTCTGAGTGTAGGTTCATAATTTCTGGGAGTTCTTTAAAATATAATATTTTCTGTCTTTTTTCTATATTATGTGGCCGTGGTTGAAGTCTTTATCTATGCAAATGTTTCATGTTCCATTGACCACCTTGAAAGGAGCTCATATAAAGCATGAGTCTTACAGGGGTTATTATACCAGTAGTCCACTTTCCAATAGGTTCATACCAGCCTGGCATTTCAAACTGAGGATTGCCAGAGCATAGAAAAGATTATATGGCATCCCAACCTTTTGTTTAACTTATCTATAGGTTGAGGAAGGGTGGCTATTCCTATTGTTTTTCATCTGCCTTCCACCATTTGAGACGATGTTATACAAGTCACCAATGTTATGACTTTGCTTAAAGGTCTATCGAATTCCACATTTCCATCAGTTGGTGAAGTGTAGTGATTTTGGTAGTCCCAGAATTGAGTAATTGCAACCCACATTTTCTTATTCTTCTTTGGTACCATAGTTATTGCTTCAAGGCCACAATCTTTAGGAGCAGGAGGTATACAGATGGACCACTGCAATGGCAGAATCCCTGATCTATCTGGAGTCTTGGCAAGTTTTGTTGACAGGGAAGAAGCAAAACCTGAAGTATTTTTGTCTCCCCCCCCCCCCGAATTTTTCAAAGTCCATATTTCATTGCACAGAAGAAACCCCAGATGGCATGAACACAGTTAGATAAGCATGGGGGTGCCCTAAATTTCCCTCTTATTAGGAGCATAGTTTATTTATTTATTTATTTATTATTTATTTATTATTTGGACTTGTACGCCACCACTCCCCGAGGGCTCGGAGCGGCTTACAATCAGGTAAAACACACAGAGGTAAAAGTATACATATTAAACTAGCTTAAAAAAGATTTCTGGCCTAGCAATCAAAGGAAAGGTATAAATCCAGCAGATCGTAGTCTCCTCTCCCTCCCCATTGACACCATCTAATTTACCCATATGCCCCATAAGATTGGAAATCTCAGGGAAGCCATTGTGGAAAGTTTTACTACATCGGATTTGAATCAGAAAAGGAGACTTAGTAATGGCTATTCCCCTCTGGGGTATTATTATTATTACTATTACTACCCTGCTTTATCTCTCTTGAAGAGAGACTCAAAGCAGCTTAACATAAAAGCATTAGTACACAATTTAAAATATACAACTATACAAACATTGAAAATTAAATGAAAGCATTACTATAATTATTATAGCATCATTGATGGTCTCTGAGGAAGATCTCTGATCAATCCCACCCAGAAGCACGATTGAAAAGAAAATAAACCCTCCGAGAACACTGCAGTAATGGGGTTGAATCATTTGAGTGACCTGTCTTCCTTCTATTGTGTACCTACCGTGACCCTTCTTTGATGTAAACTTGTACTCTCAAGGATATTTTTGCACCTCTTCTCTCTGCCTTAGCCCTTTCTCAACTCTTCCTTACAAGAAAACCAGATTAAATTAGGGTGTGTCTAAGGGAAAGATTAATCTGGTGCATGTATGCCCAGTGCTGCTCTGGATACAGCATGTACCTATTGAATCTGGGGCCAGGGGTCAGGATGGTCCAAATTGTCCCCTTGCTGGTTCAGCCTGTTCCCATGTCAGCAGTGCTGATCCTCACCTTCCAGAAGCTCAGGGAGAGCCTGGCCATCACCTGAGATCTACAGAGGTGATAATTGGAGTGATCCTTTGTAATAGAGTGGAGAACGCAGGGACAGCCCACAGGCAAACAAAGCAGGGACAGCCCACAGGCAAACAAAGCCGGCAGCTTCTGAAGTAAAAAGGGAGCTGTTGGAACCTACAAAAACAAAGAGGGAAACAACAATTTGCTAAGGAACAGCTGGTAAACTGGGAGTAATGTATGATGAGATGGTAGGACTGGGGGGAAACCATTGAAAAGGAAGTACACAGAGTGGGGATGGGAGGAAGTGGTGAAACTGATGGAATGGAGGAATTAGAAACGTTTGGACCACTAGTAGATTTATATACAAGAAAGAAGCAATGCATGTGAGTATACATGTGAGTCCCTCTCCAGAGATTGAGAAGGAACGGGTTAGAAATACCATATATATATATTATATATATATATGCCTGCCATGAACTATTTTTGGTGTATCTGCCAGATCATGCTTATCCCTAGCTTCATCTAGTATTTATATGAAGCAAAGTTCATATTTTGGTTAGAACTGGTAAGGAATAAATAGTTATTTGTTTTTGCAAGACTTTTTGGGGAGTTTAAAGATGCAAGCTGAGGCTTTTCACATTCCCCTTCCCAAGGCAGAGGGTCCATTTGTGAAACTGCCCTCTTGGTTGATCACACGGCTGAGTGCCAGGTTCTCCTGGAGCAAAGAGTGCTGGCCATGACAGTAGAACAATCCATTCTGCACTGTACATGTAGACAATGGATTGGGCCAAACACCAATCCAGCTGTTCACATGGCTGCAAACCATAAGGACTCTTTGGAGTTTCCTGCAAACTCTGCAGTATTTCCTGACTTTGCTTATGGTGGAACAAGTTGAGGTTAAGGGGTAAACATTCAAAATTCTTGCATGAAGTCAACAAGTGATGTGAAGACTGATAGTGCTGATTTTGGATGAATGTGACTTTTTAATTCAGGTGGACTACGTTTTAGAAAGAAAAAAAATCCCATAATAAAGCCTTTGGCTTGTTTCTTTAAGCCATTGATGTCTTTGTGACTAAGCAATTCTGATTCATCAGCCTTCATGGCAAATTTGGGAAGGGGGGGGGGTTCCTCGTCGCCAGCTGATGCTTCCCCATCACACGTGGGGAAGCATCGCCCCGTGGCTTTCCCACCCGCACTAGGCATGTTATTCCAAGTGGTACACGGGGAGGTTCTATGATCCACTAGAAGTGAGGCTACATTGTGTGATGGGTGGCATAGGTCAACTCAGGCAGAAATGTCCTAGGATGCTGAATTTCCATCGTGTCATGAGGTTCTAAATCAGGAGGATCTCTACCCACTGCACACACAAACCAACAATTGTATGATCTCTGTGATGCTGTTGTAAGATTGTGCACTGATGTGAGGGACGTTCTTTACATATTATTTAACCAAATGAATATAAAATAAAAAATTGAAAAATTGCATTTACTATTCTGTTATGCACAGAGTTGTGTTATACACAGAGCCCCCAGTGGTGTAATGGGTTAAACCCTTGTACCCGCAGGACTGCTGACCTAAAGGTCAGTGGTTTGAATCAGGGGAGTGGGGTGAGTTCCCATCTGTCAGCTCCAGCTTCCCATACGGGGACATGAGAGAAGCCTCCCACAGGATGGTAAAACATCAAACATCCAGGCGTCCCCTGGACAACATTCTTGCAGGTGGCCAATTCCCTCACACCAGAAGCGCCTTGCAGTTTCTCAAGTTGCTCCTGACATGAGAAAAAAGAGCTGCATGTTCATAAATAATTTTTCTTTAGCAATTAATTTTTTAATATATTTTTTAAAACAAATTTTTATTTTATTTTAACACACACACACACACACACAAACATACCAAACACTCACAGAACATTTACAATTCCCAACACCAACACGAGGATTATTTCCTTTTATATATTCATTCCTTATGGAGACAATCTTTATATCTTTATACCTTTCCATTCTATATACTATATAACATTTGTATCCTATTTCTTATGGCTTGATCTCCAGAGTAATTCATAATATGATTCTTTACCCTTATCCACCTTTCTTCCATTTCTCTCATTCTATTTTCATTAACTTTTGAAGCATTTAATTTCACATTCATAATTTCAAATTCCATTTGTTCCACCATATAATGATACCATTTATTTACTGTCCATTTTGATTTATCTTTCCATCCTAATACTATTACTGCTTGTGCACATTCTATTATTGCTTCTTTTATTTCCCTATCATTTTCCGTTTCCTCCATTTTTCCTATTACCGCTATTTCCTTTGTTATGACCCACTCATTTCCTAGAATTTGTTTTGACTGATTTTGTATAGTCTGCCAAAAATATTGTATATATTCACATTCCCACATCATGTGCATAAATCGCGCTTTCTGATGGCATCCATGCCAGCACTGACTACTCCCCTTTTTATAGTAGTATGCTAATTGACAGGGTGTACAATACCATTTATGCCGTATTTTCCTCCTCATTTCTCGTACTTTGGTATTCCTTTTCAACCCTATAATCTCTACCACATTTCTCATCTCTTGTTCCGTAATTTGTAGCTCCATTTCCCACATACTTTTCAAATCCCGTATTTTACCTCCATCTGCCTCTAATAGCATTGTATATATTTTGCTGGCCTGTGCCTTCATTCCTTCCCATTTGTCTCTTATTATCTTTAGCAATTAATTGAATCTTTTTGGATGAGATTTTTTTTGATAGCATTATAAAGGTGGTAGTGGAAAGAATTTCTCATTTGATATCTTAATTTAAGCATGCGTAAAGTAATATCAACAGCTTAACTTCTAAGTTTCAAGCAGAATGGAATGAGGCAAAATAGTACCTCTACTTAGCTAATTTCTCATCAGCTAACCAAAGTATAAAGATGTGTTTATTTATTTTATTTATTATATTTCTATACCGCCTCTCTCAGCCCAAAGGCGACTCGATCTCCTTTTGTCTTATGTTTGCAAACATCTGTTGGATTAAATTATTTTGATATCTGAAACCTGTGTTGGAGAATCAGCTCTCATCACTTCTTTCTTAAGTACATAATTTCTGTTTTGGACAAAATATAATTCAGGAGGAATGGCTTAGCAAAAAGCCCACAGTTAAATGAATTTCTGATGTTAAAAAGTACACAAAACATTTGTAATAATTTAAACTGCAATTATTTTGGAAGTTAATTCATGTATTAAACATAGGTGTAAACTGCCTTTCCATTAGATCAATACAGCTTACAATGGATGAAATGCCATTTAAGTCTTAAAAGAGCATAAAACGCTAGAAACAAGAATGACACAGTAATAAGCCTTTGTAAAACATCTCATGATAACAGTATCCATTGATTTGTATTCCATTTTAATTGCCACGGCTCAATGTTATGGAATCCTGCAAGTTGTTGTTTTATGAGGTTTTTAGCCTTCTTTGCAAAAGAATGCTGGTGACTCACCAAACTACAAATGCCACGATTCCATAGCATTGACAGTTAAAATAATGTCAACTGCATAAATTCTATAGTGTAGAGCAGTGGTTCCCAAACTTTTTCGGCTTACTGCCCCATTTCCAGAAAAAAAATTACTCACCGTCCCCCTAGAAATCAATTTTTAAAATTTTTAATAGCAATTAAACAGAAAGATATATGTATTAATGCAGTTGTTCTCAACCTTTCTAATCCCGTGAGCCCTAAATAAGGTTCCTTATGTTGTGGTGACCCCCAACCATATTTTTGTTGCTACTTCATAAATAATTTTGCTACTCCTACGAATTCTAATGCAAATATCTAATATGCAGGATGTATTTTCATTGTTGCAAATTGAACATAATTAAAGCATAGTGATTAATCACAAAAACAATATGTTTGGGGGAGTATGGACAACAGATGATGGGATTTGCAGTATCTTCAATCGATTCAGCTTTGATTTCCACAGACCACTGAGACCCCCACAAATTACAGAACTGGACCAAACTTGGCACAGAAAACTCACATGACCAACAGAAAATACTGGAAGGGTTTGGGTGGAATTGGCAGTGATTTAGGGGAGATGTAGTCCACCTACATCCGGAGAGAACTGAGAACCCAAACAACTATGGATCTGAACCAAACTTGGCACGAATACTCAATATGCCCAAATTTGAACATTGGTGGAATTTTGAGAAAATAGCCCTTTCATTTGGGAGTTGTAGTTACTGGGACTTATGGTTTACCTACAATCAAAGAGCATTTTGAATTCCACCAACAATGGAAGTGAGCCAAACTTGGCACACAGAACTCCCATGACCAACAGAAAATACTGGAGGGGTTTGGAATGAATTGCCTCCGCTGGGGAAAGCCGCACTTTCTTCTGCGGTGGCGGGGAGGCTCCGCCGGAGGACGCGGAGGCCTTTGCACTGCACTGCGTGTGGGGTGGAAAGCAAAGGCGGTGGAGTCAAAGAAGAGGGCCACGCGACCCCTCCTAAATGGCCAATCGTTCACCGCCCCCTTAAAGAGGTTAACTGCACCCCAAATTCCCCTGAGCCTCCCACTGCCTCCTTGGATCACCTCACCGCCCACTTTGAGAATCAGTGGTGTAGAGCCAGTTCAAAGTCATTCACCATACCTCAGAACAATATTCAAGACGATGTGTTTTTGTTGTACTTTTCGAAGGAGGGCCCCCTTCCTCTGATTATAGACAAGGGGGCTTAAAATATTGTGGCTCCTTAACTTCTTCCCTTATTTCCACCCACCACCATCAACAGAGAGGTATTACTATTTACATTGATAGAGCTTTCTTCAAGGCTGCGGAAGGTAAGATGCATCTGATAGTGTTAGTTCTGTTTTAACATGTTGCTGGATTGTAGTCTCTGACATTCCACATGTTGGCTATTTTCGCCATTGCTGTTGGGATTTGGAGCCCAAGACCATTTGGACGACCCCATGATTCCCAGCCCTGCATTGTAGGAATGCACTTAAAGTCAGCTTATTTATGTATGTGTAGTATGATTCCATGCATATTTATTCATAAGAGAACTACACTGTTGCTTATAATCTGTTGGTTATTGCTAAATAAGTATGTAGAGGATAACGGTCCCACTGCTCCAGATTTTAATCAACCTAATTGGCTTGGACTATTTTTCGTCTTCTATTTTCTTATCACTGTTACCTTGACTGCTATAAGAGATCCATATTAAGGCAGTTTGCTTCATAAATATTCAATAAAGCTGAAATAATGACTTCTGGCTATGGAAGAAACATATATCTAATGAAGAATTTAATATTATTGGCTGTAAGTTTGAGTTTTGATGCAATGTCAATACATTTGCAAAAATACATAAATAAATAATATAAAAATCAGCATCAAGGCCATATCCAGCAATTTTTAGGAAACAAATAGATTTTGTTGAGCCGAGTAGTTTCACTGCTGTGGGATTTTAAAAGAGCACCTCTCTTTGTCTTCCAAGAAAAATATTAAATATATTTTTAACAGAATTCTGTTTGAGGGATAAATGGTAAGCTCATGTAGCCCAGCTATTTAGAAATAACATACTGTGCTTTTAATTATTGATCATTGAATTCGTGAATGCATAGGTTGTTTCATTATACTGGATCTTTAAATCACTTAGACAGCAGAGCTGCCAAATTTTCTGGCTGATTTTATTTTAAATCTTAAGGTATGCACATAAAGAAACGTGAACATTACTTATTGAATCTTAAAGAAGAGGGTTGACCCTTAAATAAGGTTATCTTTTGTCCCTGCCACTAACAGGACTTTCATATTGCAGGTTATGGCTATTGGGCGTACCTTTGAAGAGAGCTTTCAGAAGGCATTAAGAATGTGTCACCCTTCGGTTGATGGTTTCACCTCATGCTTGCCCATGAACAAAGACTGGCCTTCTGATGTGGATCTCAGGAAAGAGCTGGCTGAAGCTTCTAGCGTACGGTTGTATGCAATGGGCAAGGTATTGCTTTTGGAAAAAGACGATTTGGTCTAATCTGCTCGCTATGAATGATGATTACAATCTACTTTCACTGGTGATTTTTAAGGGTTTAGAAGAGCCACACTTTCCATTTATTTAATTGCTGTCAAGCCAGTATGAACAATTATTATTTTAATCTGCACACAGGGATGCCTGTTTTGTTCCAGAAGGTAGATCATCATCAGGTTCTTCAATGCCACGTGGTCTTACTTCTGGAAGAGGAGAGATTACGAATACACTTATTTGCTGAGCAAGTTGGTAGCTTATTACTAAAGGTGGAATGGAGAAAATATGGCATTATTTTGTAGCACCAGCTTGATCATGTAGTAAAGTTACACGTGCCAACTGATTAATTTAAGACAATTATCCACAAATGTATAATGACAAATTCTGCCACATGGTCACCTGATTTTCTCTACAAGCAGAAGAGGGCTCAGGCCTCTAGACAGATAGAGCAGCAGTCTTACCGTAATCCCTGATTAATTAGGCTCAAGGAGGTTACTAGTGTTTATGTTCATATTCATAGGAATCAGTCAGCATTCTTTTCCTGCCCGTCCCCTCCAATTCCAGATTGTATTACACAGAGTCCTTTTGTTACCTCGCCAACATCATGTGTCATCCTGAGAAGAATAGACAATGATTTCATCCAGATATCGAGACAGATTAGGTTCTTTTTGATTTTTAAAATTTCAGCTTTCTTCACTTGTTAAAATATAGCTCAGACAGCTGGAACTGTGCTGGTCAGAAATCTCTGCATGTGTTCTGACGCTTAAAGAATGAGCAATTTATTCCTATTAAGTGCAAAACCTTGTTAAGTCTTGTTGCAAGCCTTGTCAAAAGTCCTTCTTTAACCCTCAAGAAATGCCTTTTCCTCTTTGATTGGGCTGAGACAAGTTATTATACTTTACATCTGAAATGCACATACAGTTACAATCTCTATAATACCAACTGTTTCTTTGCTGTTTAAAGAAGGAAAAAGTCAAGATGCCAAGGATACCAGTATATGTGAACTGCTGAGCCAAATCCAAATGACAAGAGTTTTGCTTCATTTCATGTATTTGATGAAATAGGTCATTGGCCACAAAAGCTCATGTTACGGGGCATAACTCCCAATGAGTTGCGTGAACCATGATGGTGCCTCTAGACTCGTTTGCTTTGGACTGCAAGTAAAGGCTGCTGTTGATCTTGAAATGAAACACTTCGGAAGATTCTGGAAGATGACATTTATTAGCTAAAAAGTCTCATTGATGCGTTTCAACACATGGAAACTCTAATGCCTTCTTCAAATAATATGGAGAGCAATAGTAATTTCTGTATTTCTACATTGGCTATAGTCTTTTCATACTCACTGAAGTTCAAAACTGTAGAAATGGCTTTCTGGAAACTCCGGTACCACTTGCTTTTCAAAATGAAAGCATGTGAATAAAGACTAAAGCTTTTAAAATTATGTATACTATGATGAGATGGTAGAATGCCTAGTTAAGGTTCAAGAGCTTTATGACTTTATCTGGATGAAGGAAAAGGGGGTCTGGAAACTACAAGATTTTATAAGAGCGGGAGACAATTCAATGCAACTTTGCTTCGAACTGAAGATCCAACTTCCCTTTCCAACAAAATCCTAAGATAAGACATCTTTCTTCAGGCCCATCATCTAAGGTCTTGACACCATCTGTCAATGTCTTAAGATGCATCTCCCCTTTCTTTTGTGTTTTCCCCCCTGGATGCTTCATGGTTTTTGTTCTTGTTGCAATTGATCTTGCCCTCTTTTAAAAATATTAGATAAGTGATATTTTTTGGCCTGAGTTCTCTGGAGGCACCAGATCTCATCTGATCTTGGCCGTTAAGCAGGATCAGCTCTGGTTACTACATGGCTGTGAGATCTCCATGAAATACCAAGTGCTCCAAGATATATTCCTTACCTAAGATAATGCTATGAAATTCACAGGGTCTCCATAACTTTATAGACAACTTGAAGGCACATGTAAATATGGTATTTTAGATAAATTCAGATTATTTCCTAATTTGAAAATGAACTGTAAGTCTTAAACCGTCTGGATCAGAGAGAAGTTCTGATGCCAAAAAGGGTCAAGTGGAATGTTGGTGCTGCAATCATGTAATATCAAGATTATCAAACAACCTGTTCTTAAAGAACTCTATCCTGATATATCTGCTGATTCATTCCTACAAAATTCAGGACACCGATAATGACTAATTCAAGTTGGGCAATGGTCCACTCTATTGGTCCTTATTATTGTTCTCCATTAATCAATTGTACACCCTTTGGTTGTAACACATCATCATTCTTTGCAATGAATAAACTGGCCAGGAAGGTTTGTTGCCAATCCCACTGAATTTAGTTGAGCATACTCCCAGTCTTCTTACTGAGAAATTTCTGATGTCGGTTTCAAGGAATCGACATCAGAACATGGTATTGAACATGGTATTAAGGCCAATGGGAAAAGTGTATTCCTACTTAAGAAATGATGATTGATAGTCAGATGTAAATGAAGCTGAGCTAACTTTGCTTGAGCTTAAACTTTCATCAAAATGTTGTGTGTGTTGTTGGGGGGTGGGTGGAATTTCAACAAACTGCTGAAAATTGTCAGTTTCTTTTCTTCCCTGGCTTCTTCAGGGGTCTAATGTGTTGTTTTTTCATGATGCTTTTACTCATCTATAAACTCAAATAAATTGAATGACAAAAAATTAAAACAAATCAAATAAATTGATTGCATGCATGTAGGCTCTGTCCCATGGATTTTTGTTCATGGTCTTATATACTCAAAGTGTGGCTTTCTTAAATGTATCCAAAATGTGGTATTCGTCTTTTCCTACTGCCTTCTATCTTATCAAGTATTATTGTCTTTTTTATTATGTCTTTTCTTAATATGGCTAAAGTACCACTAAGTTTAATCATCAGCACCACATTTCAAATGAGTTGATTATGTTTCAACAGTTTTCTTCACTGTTCAGCTTCCACACTTGATGGAATGGACAATCCCAAATGTAGTATCTCTTTATATATTAGGTCTCATCTAATTCCTCCATAGTTTCCCATACCAGTCCTAGTCTTCTTATGATTTCCTAACTGCAATCTTAATTCTGAAATCATCTCAAATTTGTTATGTTCCTTCCTGCAATTTTCATGCCTCCTTCCTTAGAATCTACTGCTACTTTACATATGATATTTTGGCATACAAATTAAATAGATAGGACTTGGCATCAGTTAACAACAGCAACATAGATACATCAAAATCAACAATTCAGAAAACTGATAGACTGCTGTACAGTGTTGCGAGTGAACCCTGTAGGACAGTCTTTGTGGTTTATGAATTGATTTTTCTGGTGTTTAGAATGTGGATAAACGTATACTTAGTTTTAAGGGAACTTTTAAAAGGACATACAAATAACCAAGGTGCTATATACCAACAGTGAAAGAAAAGTCAACATTAATTCAATTGTTTTGGCTCAGTCGTAGTTAAAACGCACACCATAACCTCAACTTTTGGGAGTATGGTTGGGGAAGAGCCAAGTCAAAGTGAAGACCAGGAATACTTGCCATGTTTTTGAGCTGATAAAGGAACAAATTGATTATTTGTTGGAACATGAAATGATGATTAATCAAGACCTCTTTCTGACAGGCTTTGGAAGACAACATGTCTGTAGATGATATCCATAAACTTACAGCTATTGATAAATGGTTCATATACAAAATGCATGACATTGTGAAAATGGAGAAGGACTTAAAAAGTCTTCACAGGTAAGACTGCCAACCTCATTTCTTTTGAAGATAGCTCAATGTATTACAGTTTTCATATGGCCATCTTAGGAGTGGAGGGATTGCTTCTCCTTGTGAAAAATGCTAATGTAATAAAAGTTTCCAATAGTTTATTCATTTTAAAGTATGAATTAGTAAGATGTCTAGCAGTGGTGTACACACATAAATTGAACTAATGCACTATGAGTGGCTGGACCTGGCTGGATATGTTGAACCTTCACCCCAGTGTTTCAAGTCCTACCTTGACTTTTCAACTCTCACCTTTGTCCAGTGCCCTTCTTTCAGGCGCTTCTCTCATCCTCTTCAGTCCTGTAAGATACATTTTGTTCTTGTTAATAAGATGCTCCTACTCTGCAGAATGTGTCCCTTCTTCTAAATTCTTTTGTTGACATTCAGTTATGTTTCCAGCCAAAACCGGAGCTCTAGCTATGGATTCCTAGTGTTAAGTATCTGCTGAGATCTGCACCTAGGGTGGCTAATTGTTGTTTCTCGGGGGACATGGAAAGAAGCTGGGTAGTGGACAACATGGCAAGGGAGTGGGGAGAGGGTGAAAAGCTGCAGATCTTTACTGTTCCTCTGGTAAGTTGAGAGGGAAATGGGGGGGGGCACCGAAGGAGTCTACATGGGGGAGGGAAGGAAAACACATGTTTTCCATGCCTTCAGGGATACACAGACATGGAAAGGTGCATTTTTTCCCAGGAAGAATCGGATTTAAAGGGCACTTTTTTTAACACGTGTTTTCCAGCTCTTAATCTGACACCTTCTGATTCCTCCCATACTTTGGCTAAAGGTAATTTAGCCACACACACCCCTTTTGACCCAATTTAACCTGAGTTGTACTGCATGTGTAGATGGACCCTGAAATTGCAAGCTCAAATTGGGTTTGTGTAGGAAGATTATGTGCCCCTTTTGTACTTTATTTATTTTTTATTTACTTATCATTTGTCATTTAATTAAGTTCTACATCACCTCTCCTAGGATAGGTCTCTCTCGGCATTACTTCGCGAACGAAGATTCAGGAAGGACTCATCCCACGCTTTTTACAAGCGCGTTGATGGCTAAAAAGGCCAATCTGAGATAGGCAAGTTCGGTTGCAGAAAGCACAGCAGAAAGTCTCCTTGGGTGATGTTGTTTCCAAGTTGCGGTTCTTTCTGCGCTGTCGTTTCTCTTCGAGACCCATTCGGCGTGTCTTCTCAAAGGAGGCTGCAGCATTGTGGATAGTGCATCTCCATGCCTCCCGATGTGAGGCCAGGGTGGACCATTGTTGGTGATCAATCTGGCTGAGCCTGAGATGTTGTTTCAGGGAGTCCTTATATCTCTTTTTGAGGGTGCCTCTCTTGCGCTGACCTGTGGTGAGTTCACCATAGAGTAGTATATTTGGGAGTCGGTGGTCCTCCATCCTATGGACGTGCCCTGCCCAGCGCAGCTGTGTTCTCAATAGCATGGCCTCAATGCTGGTGATCCCCGCTTGCTCAAGGACAGCAACATTAGTCACATAGTCGGTCCAGTGTATATTTAGGATTGTGCGAAGACAGCGCTGATGAAAGCGTTCAATGAGTCGTAGGTGTTGGCGATAGGTGACCCATATTTCAGACCCATAGAGGAGAATAGACAGTACGATAGCTCTGTACACACTGATTTTGGTGCTTTGCCTCAGGTGCTTGTTGCTCTAGACACTTTTGTGAAGCCTTCCAAATGCACTATATGCCTTTGATAATCTGTGATCTATCTCTTTATCAATCTTGGCGTCTGAAGAGATGATGCTTCCCAGGTAGGCGAACTGCTGAATGGACTTAAGCACAGATGTGCCTATGCTGGCGTGGGGATGATGGTGTTCTTCCTGTGGTGCGGGCTGGTAGAGAACTTCAGTTTTCTTCAGGCTGACTTCCAGCGCAAACAGCTCTGCAGCTGCTGCAAAGCAGGATGTGAGGCGCTGCAGGGCTGTTTCTGAATGGGTGACAAGAATAGGTAGACATATAAAAAAAGGAGGCCCTGATTTGGGAAATGTTCTAGATCCCAACAACCTTAATCCTGTTTTGTCCTAAGGAACTAATGGGCTGAAATACATAATTTCTACTGTTTTAGCAGCTTGACCTTCTGCCCTGGCTTTAGCTGTAGATGGATAGCTAGTAACATAAGCTGTGTTACCAAAGCTTTCGTCTTTGTTCCAGTTAGAAACTCTTCCCCATGATTGTCTGCCAGTTGCCTCACACAGCTACTAATTAGCTACCAGTGATCCCAATCAGAAGTTCTGAGTGGCCACCGCTGGCAGGTAATCAAGGCTAGGATTTTCATGCTTTTTAAAAAGTGAGGTGAGTCTCCTCTCTTTTTTCTCGGCGGAAATTCCTGCTGCTGCTCTCCACCCTGATATCCTTTTGAACAAGCCAAATTTAAGAAGAGTGACCTGCCCCTCCAGTCTATACCAACCATAAACATTATTTCTTGAGCCGCTTTGTAGTGTAGAAGATTCTAATAGTTATAAATCATCTTACATTGTGTAACGTCCCATTCTTGTGCAAGCTCGTCTTATGCTCCATTATTCTTTCCCATTCAGCCCACTCGGGGTTTTGTTCATCTAGGTCTTCACCAAGCCATCTATAGTAATGAGAATGAAGGGAGTACAGTGCTACCACCAGTCTCCGAGGCGCTTTCCTTCCTTAGTCCTCCCTCCCTTTCTCCAGCCTTGAAGGGCCTTTCCTTCCTTTCCTTCACTTTATTTTAAGTGTATAAAGACTAAAAATAGTGTATACCTGCTAAAATAATGTATAAATATTGAAATAGAGCATCCCTACTTTGCGGATTTTCACTTATCGCGGGAGGTCCTGGAACATATCGCGGGAGGTCCTGGACCCACTGCTGACAATGGAGGCCCAGGTCTCTGCTGTCAGCAGATCCGCATTCTTCCATCTGCAGCAGGCTAGGCAGCTGGCGCCCTATCTCACTAGGAACGACCTAGCCACAGTGATCCAGGCGACGGTCATCTTGAGACTGGACTACTGTAACACCCTTTACATTGGCCTTCCTTTGTCGGTCATCCGGAAGCTTAAACTGGTGCAGAATGCTGCAGCGAGACTCCTGGCTGGAGTGCCGGCCAGGGCCCACATCACTCCAACCCTGCAGCAACTGCACTGGTTGCCAATTGAGCACCGGATCATCTTCAAAGTGCTGGTTCTGACCTTTAAGGCCTTGCATGGTCTGGGGCCGGTGTACCTGAGGGACCGTCTACTCCCATATGCTCCCCAGAGATCTCTTCGATCTGAGGTCCATAACCTCCTGCAGATTCCTTCCCTTCGTACCATTCACTTATCATCAACACGACAGAGGGCTTTCTCCGTTGTGGCACAAAGTCTATGGAATGCTCTACCGCCGGAGGCCCGAGCAACCTGTGAATTGCCGGCCTTCAGGAAAGCCTGTAAAACTGTTCTCTTTAGACAGGCTTTCGGCCTTTAACTCTTGGTTTAGTAGATTAATACTGTTTTAGTGGGATTACTGGGAAGTGGGTTTTATCTTGTCTTTCATTGTTTTATTGTTGTGATTTTATGTATTGTAAACCGCCCTGAGCCATACCGCAAAGGACGGTATAAAAATTGAAATCTATGTATATAATAAAAGTCAGTGTTTGCGGGCGGTGGGTGGATGGTGCGACCGAGCGAATATGTGCCAGCGTTTAGATTGGCTGCAACTGTGGGCTTATTTGCATAAATGGCTGTGACTGGCCAGCCTCCCAACATTCCAACACAGCACAGAGAGGAAAGGAAAGGATCTGAGGCAGGCATAAATGGCTGGAGTTGAAGTTATCTAGTTGACAGTTTTTTCTGTTGGAAATGGAATGTTCAGTACCTTCACCCAATACACTTCTAAGGTGACTCAGAGGGAAAGCAAAAGGCCTCAGGCAGTCAGCCACTGCGGCCCACAGCAATGACGGATCAGGACCAAACATGGCAAACAAGGGACCAATGGCCCACTTCACAACCTGGTGTGGTTTAGGGCAGGATGGGCCACAAATGATGGGATTTGCAGTACCTTCACCTCTTTGACTTCCCAAACAACACTGCAGCCCCTATAAATCACAGACCAGGCCCAAAATTGACAACAAGGCTTCCTTAACTTGATTTTCCTGACTAGGCCTCAGCTCATAGGATACTGTTAGGCTTCCTCAACTTGATTTTCCTGACTAGGCCCCCAACAATGACAGAACAAGACCAAACTTGGCACACAGACCCCCCAAGATGCACCTTACATCCTGGTGCAGTTTGAGGAAGGATGGACCATGGATGATTCACTTCCTTAGAGCATTGTGGCCCACACCAATGACGAACTATGGCACACAATGCCTTCCTCAAATAACCCGGGCACCGCCGGGTCCCCAAGCTAGTAATAAATAAATAAATAACGTAACCCCCACGATAAGTGAGGGAACACTGTACAACTTTTATGACATTGCAGTGATGTTCTCTAACCTACTGAATAACGTATGTTAGGACTATCAATCATTTATTTATTTTAAATTGCAACCTTTGAAGTTTCAGTAGCTTACCGCCATTGGTTGATGAGTGCTATTTTAATTGAGTTAAGTTGTTTAATATGCCTATATGTTTTATTCAGCTGTATGATTGTGGAGTTGTCTTTCTTTTCTAAAGTGTTTCTAGAACATAAAGCACAAGTAATAGCTGTAAATTGAAGATCAAGGTTGTTTATCAATCTCTTTGCTGATGTTGGCATTCTGGGTTTTGTATTTTAATATGAGGCCAACAGAGACTTTGTTGAGTTATCATCCACACTGCTGGTCTGTTTTTAATTTTTTTGGGTGATGTTATTGTTCTTGACACTTGGAGACCTTTGGCACTTGAGCCACATGAGGGCGCTCAAAACTCATCATATTCAAAAATACAGTGCTGGAAAAGAATTTGACAGAAGGGTTCCGATTATTGTTATGAAAAGGCTTTTCATCTAATCTTTGTTCCGCTCCTTTGACAATCTGTTAATTTTTAATTGAGTAGACTGCCAGGTTCTATAGGCTGCATTATAGAGGGAGGAACTGACAAAACCGTCCCTGAGTCTTCCTTGCCCAAGAAAACCTTTTGAAATTCATGGGGTCACCATAAATTGACTGATGACTTGAAGATACATTCAAACACACAGATTCCATTTCACCCAGAAATTCAGTTGGCATTTTAGCTAAGCAGAGGCATAAATGACCATGAAAGGAAGTTGATGGTAGATTAATGATAGTTGAAAATGTCATGGAGTAACTTCCCTACAGCTTTCATGTCATGTTCTGTAGCCTTTGTCATTTCATTAAAAAAAACAAATAGGTGTGTAAGATATGGTGGGTGAATTGAATTGAACCAATTCTTCCCTTGGTTTCAAAAAATTCAGTCAGGATGCTACTAGTTTCACTACGAAATTCAAACTACTTTCACAATGAGTGTATGTTTACAGTAGATTTCTCTTATTTCCTTCAGAGACATATGTTAGCCCATTGCTAACTGGAAGCATAATTGCATAAGTTGGTATTATATATATAGAGGGGGGATGCCTGTGTAATATGAGTGAATGAAGAATAGTTGTGTATTTGTGTGCATGTTCTTGTTGTCTTTTAAATGTCTTTTGAAGTTCACAAGAATTGTGATAAGGGCACATTCATGTTTACAGTTCATTCAAGAGGGGTGAACACTTAGACTCGGTGAGCATTGGTAAGCTTTCCTGCAATTATTTCAGATGTGAGATGGACAAAATGTGAATTAAATATGAGGAGCAAAACTAGAATTCAGCACTCTGGACCTAAGAGGTCACTCTGCCAATGTGAGCATATTTAGATATCAATCTAACAAGGCAAGACTATCAGATTTATTTATTTATTTAAAACTTTTGTACCCCGACCTTCTCACCTCCATAGAGGGGCTCAGACCGACTTACAGCAAGATTCAATGCTCTCTCGGCATTACTTCGCGAACGAAGATTCTTTAGCAAGGACTCATCCCACGCTTTTTACAATGCTATCCAATGCTATACAACTGCTGAACAAAATCCTGAAGTAACTGCTGTTCCTACCAAGACAGCAAATTATATAGTCGCTAGATAAGCTACAGTATACTAGGTCAATACAAAAAAACCCCAACTTCTATATAGATATTGTGAGAATAATCTATTGTAATGACGTGTATACTAACTGCTTTTAAATATATATATATATAAACTGCAGTACAGGGATGAGCAAAGTGTGGTCCTCTAGATGCTACTAGACTGCAGTGTCCATCAGCCCCAATAGTTGAAATTCCCAAACACCTAAAAGACCACATGACTCCATCTCTCCTCTATGATATATACTTCGTTGACTATGTCCACTTCAAAATAGATACAGTGCTTGCTTTGAAGAGAAGAGGAACAGCATTGGCTTCTAAGTAATAAGGATTTCTAGAGGTGAACCTGGAGGAAAAAGGGAAGGAGTGAAAGCTTGAAGTACAGCTTTTATTTGTCTTCTGCATGTAACCCTAGGTGTGTAATTGTGGAGGAATGTTAGTGAGGCATATCAGCTTTCAGGAAAAGTGGCTAAATGCACAGCAGCTTTATTCCTCTCTTTACTTTTGAGAATTCATGGGTACTGTGAACTCATGAAACTACTAGGGAAGGCTGCAAATACACCACTCCCAGCCTATTATGCAACACATAGATAGGCGAAAGTGATGCCACTGTTTTCACACACACACACACACAGACACACAAACAACACACACACACACATATATGGGGTTAGATGAAATCCTTTTGCTGCCTCACTCAGAACAACACATACTTTCTCATTCATTGAAATCAAAGTACAGACTTAAGAGCTGACGCTCTGCTTGAGCTTTACTTTGACATAAGAGCAGATCTAACGATAGAGTGTTTGCCAGGGTGACAGGGCAGGCCATTCTTTTTCAAATCCCCCTGATCAGGGGGTCACTTTTTTAACCCTCACTGACCACCACTTTAAGGATGATATTACATTGTTATTTTGAAAACTGCTAAGCCACAAATGTAGCAAGAGAGTGTTATACTTATAAAGATGCTGGGTTTTTTTCTTTAACCACCAGCTAAGGCAAAGACTTCTAAAAAATGGAGGGAATAACCAAAAGTCTTCTTTTCTGCTTTAATTTTCTTCAGTAGCTGCCACTAACCCTAACACTGTAGGGATTTGTTAATGTTCTGCTAGCCACAAGCCCCTTAACCAGTGTTCCCTTTGGCACCAGGCTTCCACTAATATGTGAGGAGGTTCTGAAGTGGTTTTGCCCCTTTAAAACACAAACTGGCTTTTAAAGTTCTTGGGTAAAATGAGGCAAACGTTTGAGCACAGAGGCAAACTTTGAGGCTTTACTTTTGAACTAAACAAAGAATGTTTATTGATGTAACAAACGTTGAAACTGGCTCATATGGGTAATGGCTACAGTTCTAGGCAAAATCTTAATGGTTTCTTTAAAACTGTTCTTAAAAATCTTAGTTACAAAAGGTCTTATTTGAACAGAACAGGATAACTAACAGGATCCCTCACTGAATAGTTTCTCCCTAAACTTAAGCTCAGATAGTTTACTGACAAACTGATTGGGTAAGGATCTTTACAGCAGTGTTTGAGTTAAGAGTGAATATCAGAGGAAGCACTAGCATGAGAGTATTGAGCTTTAGGGCTTCAGGGGAGCAGTCTCTGTGCCTCAGTGCATCCTTTCTCCATGCCTCAAGCTCTTGGCCACTTTGGGAGATTGCTGTCCACTTTGATCTCGTCCGCTTTGAGGAACTTTGGGTTAGTTTATTTTGTGTGTTTTTTATTCCCGGTATGTTTGGCTTCATGAAGAGAAAGAGAGAGAGAGAAAGAGAGAGAGCGCGCAAGAAGGGATGGAGGCTGGAATGAGTACAGTATGAAGAAAATGATGCTTCTGCCTCTTCACTTTGTGCTTGCTTGTCACAACTTTGTGTTTCTATCATTTTAAAGTTGATTTTTTTTTGTTGTTCAATGTGAATGTGCAGGTTTTGCCTTTCTGTTACACTGGCCAACACACATTTTGTTGCCTCAGATGTGCTTCCTTGCCACAACTTTGTGCTTCTGCCATTTTAAAGTTGATTTTTTGTATTGTTCAACGTGGATTGCATTATACATTATTTGTTATTTATAAAGTACATTTTCTGATTTAAAAATAGGTAACAAAAATGGGGGTGAGTCCAGCACCTCAATGGAACGGAACAAATTAAACTCTTAAGGTATTGCTGTATGTGTCACCCAAAGCAATCCAAATCCTTTTGGTCTATGAGGCAGAAGAACCCCAGAATTGTCTCTTCCCCAAATGAGTCAGGATTAAAGCAATAAAAAAATTAAATAAAAAGTATTCTTTTTTAAGAACATCCCAAGTTAATTCCCATTGCCTCACCTTATTATCACTCTTTTCCCAAATATGCCAGAAGACATATGAAGGAAATCTTGAGGAAACAAGAGAGGGAAAAGTAAGGGCATGTGAAAATAAAAAGGACGCATCTTGGCTCTTTACATTACTGCATACAGCAGAAAAAACTGAAAATGCATTGTGATTTCAACTAAGGGGATATTCCCATACACCATGTCAGGCTGCAGTTCAAATTACTGCCAGAGGAAAGTTTACTGAGTGATGGAAATGCAATTTGGCACTTTTCTGCCACCCCTGAAGCAGCTGCTTCCATTCACAATTCAACCTAACCCCCCCCCCCCAATTTACATTTTGCTCTACCTTTGCTGTAGCACTGTTTTGAGCTTGAAAATACACCCCTTCCCCCCGTGACACCAGCCTCTTTAGATCTCTCAGGCAATGTTTATATGTGACCAAACGTTCAGTGGCAACTTCCCGGCTGCTGCCCCCCTATTTCTGCTAGCTGCAGTGTGGTTTTTCTATTACAATTATCATTAATTGTTTGCATTATAGAAGTGCCTAGAGGCTTGGCCATGAATTGTTCCAGTGGAACATATAATCCTTTTAAAAACCAGATGCTGAATTTGGCTCGATCTGTTAAGCAGATAAAGATACCATAGAGTGATTAAACACTACAAAATGAATTGCAGTTTGGAGAAGAGGAAAAGCATAAATAACGCAATTCAGTCCAAGATCCATTGTATCATTTGTTTTCTCAGTTAATAGTCTATAGCTCACTGAAAATCAACCCCACCAGTGAGAGCCAATTTGTGTGTAATGCCCCAGGCTGGATCTGGTGTACCTTGCAATATTTTTCTTAAAAATTAAGGTGTTTTTACTCTAAGGATGCTCCCTAACTTTTGATGAAATTATTCTCACATTTCTAGGAAATGTTTAGTTTTGCATGAAATAGGCATGCCAAATGTAAATACACACACTCTGTGTATGTGTGTATATGTGTGTGTACTTGAGAAACTGCAAGTCGCTTCTGGTGTGAGAGAATTGGCCATCTGCAAGGACATTGCCCAGGGGACACCAGAATGTTTTACCATTCTTGTGGGAGACTTCTCTTATGTCCCCAGATGGGGCCCACCGACTCTCTCTCTCTCTCTCTCTCTCTCTCTCTCTCTCTCTCTATATATATGTGTGTGTGTGTGTGTGTGTGTGTATGTGTTTATATATATATATATATATATATATATCTACTGTAAGTGCCTAATATTATAAGTAATCCAACTGGTCATATACCTACATTCCATGCACATGCAATAACACAGCAGTAATAACAATGGGTATAAGAAGAGGTGGTCCCTCCTCAAACTGCAAAAGGCTCTTCTTTATGAGCCCGGAAAAAAATAAACCCCGGGCACAGCGTTTGCTGCCTGGGTGCACACACATACATATTCTTTGGGGGGGATTTGCTGCAGAATCGTCTCTATGAGCCCGGGATTCTGCAGCAACCCCCCAAAGAATATGTATGTGTGTGCACCCAGGCAGCAAACGCTGTGCCCAGGGTTTTGATTTTCCCGGCTCATAGAGAAGAGCCTTTTGCAGTTTGAGGAGGGACCACAGTCAGAATACTTCGGTTTGAATTTTACCTCTTCTTATACCCATTGTTATTACTGCTGTATTATTGCATGTGCATGGAATGTAGGTATATGACCAGTTGGATTACTTATAATATTAGGCACTTACAGTAGCATTCATTCTATTATACATTAGGTTGGTTTCTCACCCCAATACTCTTTGGTGCTTTAGATCCTGGCAGGGCAGGAGGAGTGGAAGGCTCTCCCTGCCCCTTCTGCCTGCCAGGATCTAAAGCCTTGAAGAGGCTTCATGAGGGGCCAACTTCAGCCCTCCAGGTGTTTTGGACTTCAACTCCCACCATTCCTCACAGCCTCAGGCCTCTTCCTTTTCCTCTCAGCCTGGGCAAACTTGGGCCCTCGCTCCCTCAGGATCGGGTGAGAGAGGCAGCGAGGAGCGGGGGCTCCTCCTCCTTTTTTGCTGCTTCCAAGAATAGAATACCCCCTCCCTCCCTCCTTCCTATTTGGAGAGTCCCATCTAGAATTCAGTGTGATTTATTCAAGTTTTGGCCTACAACTCCCAGAAATCCCAGCCAATTTACCAGCTGTTAGGATTTGTGGGAGTTGTAGGCCAAAACCATCTGGAATGCGCATGCGCTGGCATATGAACTACTAACGAATTTCGTTAGTAATTAAGTTACATTTTAGAAATTTTTGGAAAATTTTTTGTAAGTCTTTCTATTACTAATCAACCCCCCCCCCATTTGATTTTAGAATCACGATTTTTGGGTTCGAAACCATGCCTAATATATATATATATATATATATATATATAGAGAGAGAGAGAGAGAGAGAGAGAGAGAGAGAGAGAGAGAGAGAGAGTCGGTGGGCCCCATCTGGGGACATAAGAGAAGTCTCCCACAAGAATGGTAAAACATTCTGGTGTCCCCTGGGCAATGCCCTTGCAGATGGCCAATTCTCTCACACCAGAAGCGACTTGCAGTTTCTCAAGTACACACACATATACACACATACACAGAGTGTGTGTATTTACATTTGGCATGCCTATTTCATATATGTGTGTGTGTGTATATATATATATAGAGAGAGAGAGAGAGGGAGGGAGAGAGGGAGAGAGAGAGAGAGAGAGTGAGAGAGTGAGAGAGTGAGAGAGAGAGTGAGAGTGAGAGTGAGAGAGTGTCGGTGGGCCCCATCTGGGGACATAAGAGAAGTCTCCCACAAGAATGGTAAAACATTCTGGTGTCCCCTGGGCAATGTCCTTGCAGTTGGCCAATTCTCTCACACCAGAAGCGACTTGCAGTTTCTCAAGTCACTTCTGACATGATTTTTCTTAAGAAAAACCCTATCTTGTTTGGGTTTTAATAAGGGTTTAACAGAACTTGCTAATATTTATGGTTTTAACTTGTTCTTAATTTTTACACTGTATGTAGGCATGTAGCCGAAGTGGGGTGGGGGGCTGGAGGGGCTCAGTCCCCCCCCCCAAATTCTCAGGGTGGTCCACGAGAAAGCCTTACTGGTACATTATTTAAACTGTTATGTGTATTCATATCATGATCTGATCACTATGCTCAATATATCCCATATGCATGGGGGTATTGGGATAATGATACAAAAGGTTTGCTAGGGTAGATCCTCTCTCACTCAGACTCAGCCCCCCATCAAACTCAGCCCCGAATCAAAATCCTGGCTACGGCCCTGTCTGTATGTTTTTTATTGCCCGTAAGCTGCCTTGGACCCTTGATTATGGAAAGGTGGGGTACAAATCTCACAGATAAATAAGTAGTCTAAAACTTTCTTCCCAACACTATTGATCTAGCCTTGCAACGAGGCCCTGAAGATCTGACTCCCTCCTTGGCCCTGCATATGGGACATGTTGCTGCTATCAGTGATTGTGCAACAGCTGTGGAATAGTGACTTTGTGCAATAAAATCCAAAGAAGAAACAAAGATATTAAGTGAGGAGAAGACTTTTTTAGCTAGAACAGAGAAATTGATATTTGTGGAAGGAGGCAATATGAGTATAGGCATCTGTGGCAGTGGATATTAGGCTTGTGCACGAATCCATTTTTAAAAATGGAGAGCTGATCAGGTTGGTTTGGCTGGTTCAGAGATCCATAATGGCATGGGCGCTGCTGACTATTTTTTTCGACTGTAACAGAACAGCAGTTGTCAAAACCTGGCTGCTTTCGGTTTCCTTGAAGTGTGGGGAGGGAGGCAGCCACTAGAAGGGAAGGGACCCCAGACAGTATCACAAGAAGGGGGCTTTCTTAAGCATTTGCCTTACATCTGAGTCTTCTCTAAAGGGAGAAGGGAAAGGATAGCAGGATGGGGGGGGGGGGGTCTTAAGCCCTTACCTTAAACCTGGGTCTCCTTTAAAGAGAGAAGGGAAAGGATAGTAGGCAGCTTCCCGGATCAGAAATGGATTTCAGTCCCTCAGAATTCGGGAGGCTCCCTCCCAAAAATGATCAGGGCCCCCACCGAAATCAGGGACACCGAAACAGATCAAGACTTACCCGGATGGTGCAATTGTTGGATTGCTAATAATCGCACAGTTTGCCATTTTAACTCTCTTGTTTCTCTTGTTAGTTTCTCATTTACAGTTGAAGGTTGGCCTGCAGCATTTACACTTCACAGTTGACTGAGGCAGTAAGGGAAGAGATTACACTGCTAGAAAAGCATTAGGGAACATTCTGGGGATGAAGAAAGGAGATAGCAGATGTGGTGTATCTCTTCATTCTCCACAAGTAGCTTCAGAGTCTAATAGTGAATATCTCTGTGTTTTCCTGTTGACAACTAGTTTTGACAGAACCCCCTGGGGCTCTAATAATTTCCCCCCAATTCCCATAGAGACTGCTGGGTTCCATTTCTACAGCCCTCTTTTCTTACTCGCCATTTTCCCCCCCTTTCAACTTTTGAATGATGAGGGCAGGGCAATTCTTACTTTTTGTACATCGTTGACTTTCCTAAGGCAGAACATACCAGCTCCTAATTCCGAATTTGCGTAATTCAGATATTACAAAAGAAACTGGGGAGGGAGCGGGGAGATATATTTTTTCTTTGCTGATACTCATGGCTTTTGTGATTGGACTATTCAGTTCATCTCTCTTTTTCTTTGGCGGACCTGTAAATCATACTGATTGCAAAATGGCAGGGGTTTAGTTGCCCTCATTGGTTTATGGAGAGGAGACTCATGGTCTTGATTTTTTTAATTTTCCATTTTTTGGTTGCTAAAATACAGTATATATATGTCCTTGTATGTCTTGTATGCTTTGTATGTCATAATCGGCAGGAATTGTCTGCATTATGTGTCCTGTAATCCCCTTTGGGGTGAGAAGAGCAGAATATAAATAAAGTGTATTATTATTATTATTATTATTATTAAAATGCTTTGTATAACTGCTATGTGTACAAGCTGCTTGGAGCTTACGCTTCCAAAGCCCTTTGTAAACCTGAGCCCTTAAGACTTTTGCAGTAATTCACTTTATAGAAACAGGAATGGTCCCTTTGGGAAGGAGATATCAAGAATAGCCTATTTGTTCTCCCTACTCTTCCCCTTTCCCTTCCTCCCTCCCTCCCTCCCCCTCCTTCCTTCCTTCCTTCCTTCTCCTGCCTTCCTTCCAGGCCCGGATTAACTGTTTGTAGCACCCTAGGCCGCACTTTGGAAACTCCGCCTCCGGGGGCGGGGCTGCTTCCGCACATGCGCAGCAGGGCGTGAGCGCCGCGGCCTCTCTTTGCTAGCACCGCGGCCTCTCTGCCTCCTCCGGCATGTTCCTGGGTGTCGCACCAGCCGCCTGGGAGCTTCCCTTCCTTCCTTCTCCTCGGAGAAGGAAGAGGAAGGAAGGGAAGCCCCCGGGCGGCCGCTGTGGCACCCAGGAACATTGCGGAGGAGGCAGAGAGGCCGCGGCGCTTGCGAAAAGGTGCCGTGGCTTCCCTTCACATCTTCCTCCTCCTTGCCACGCCCAACTTCCTTAGGCACGGTGAGGAGGAGGAAGCCGCGGAGGGATGCCGCGGCGCCTCTTCGCGAGCGCTGCGGCCTCTCTGCCTCCTCCGGCATGTTCCTGAGTGCCGCAGCAGAAGGAAGAGGAAGGAAGGGAAGCCCCCGGGTGGTCGCTGCGGCACCCAGGAACATAGCAAAGGAGGAGGCAGAGGCCGCGGCGCTCGTGAAGAGGCGCCACGGCTTCCCTCCGCCTTTTCCTCCTTGCCCCCGCCGCCGCGCCTGATGTCATCCAGCCCCACAAGTTGGTTGTGAGAGAGGTGCGCCATTAGCCGCCAAAAAGGAGCAGGTGCCGCACAGGACGCCGGGGCGCCCTCCTCACCCCCCTGCAGCGGCCCCCGCCCCCTCTCAGATGTGGGGGAAGGAATGAAAGAAAGGGAGAGAGGAAAGGAAGGAAGGAGGTGCCGCAGCCTAAGGGAAGAAGAGAAAGGGTTTGGGGGGGGGGGTTGGTCCGTGATTTGGCGCCCTCCTAGGCCTACACCCATAGGCCATGGCCTTGTTGGCCTTATGAGTAATCCAGGCCTGCTTCCTTCCTTCTTCATTTCCTATGAAATATTTGGCTTCAAGATTAGAAGTAATGAAAGACTAGAAGAAATACCTCCAGGCGAGTCAAAGACAGATGTATAGTAGTACCATTATTTCAGTTTCAACATCATTAAATTCATTCACAGTTAGGGAAACAATAGCGGGGTTTGCAGTAGTGTCTCAGTATAAAATAGAGTACAATAATCTCTGTGATTTTTTCTTATGGTGGTCCTTGGAAATATCAACTGTTTTGGCAAGATAAAACTACGACGAGGTGTGGGAAAACATGCCAGTAAACCAGGAGAGACCATTGAAGCATTGTTTTACTAAATGCATTTGCAAACACTTCATTTTGTTAGGAAAACTATAGTGTCTGTGTTTGCAGTCTTTGAATCCATGGACTTTCACAAGAAAGAAATCCCAATGTAATACAAACACTTTATTTATTCATTTGAAGTACTTTAGAGGGAGATAGAAAGGAGATGGGCTCTGGACAAAGACTCCTTGATAAGGATAGGGGTATAATCCAAAAGCTTCTCAAACACACTCTTCTTAATACCACTTTAATGTCAGGCTCTATGACAGGTAGACCAATCAATAGATTCCAGTTCACTCCCTGTTTTCCTCCTCGTCCCCCCCCCCCTCCCCTCCACTTTCTGGCTACTTCAAACAAACCTAAAAAAGAAATGTTTTGTAGTGGGATTTCCTTCTTCTGAGAAAGAACTCTTGTTTCCAAAGGTGCAGAAACAGCTGATCTTGCAAATGTATTGCAGATATATGTTTGCTCAGTGTCCAGGGATATGAGCTGAAGGTGGTGGGGGTGACACAAAATCCATCTCCGGGTAAACAACTGAGACCAAGCTTTTTAAAGTGGCAACTTCCCCCAGAGGTTTTGCACATTCATTGCTGAGTGCATAAGGGGCGAGGGATTGTACTTGTTTTACAAGTTCTTTATCTTCCTAAGTTGTCTGGAAATTGGCTGAAAAGGATTATTTGCACTGTAGCTGGATTGTTATTACAAATAGACATGTGCTGCATTAATTCAGAGCTAACCCCCCAAACTCCCCCATATACTTTGAACTCTTCCTTGAAGCTGAAAATAAATACACACAAATCAGCCAAAATAGAAGTAAGTGTGATGTTGCCTCCGGTTTCTTTTTGACCATTTTGGGAAGGTTTCCTGTGATACTTGAGAACCTTGTAGGTGGCTAAGTGACTGCATTGTACTCTGGTTTTGTGCCTCTTGGGCTCTTGGATCCACCCCTAATTTAGAGATATGGGCTGTGTAATACAGGAATGATTGTTATATCAATTTTGTGTGTGTGTGTGTTTTTTTACATTTCTACCTTCTATATGCTTCAAACATTTGGTTGTTATATAGTTAGGAAAGAGTTTTTAGTTATACAAAACTATTAATCAATAACAACGGAATAATTATTTCATATACATAACAAAAGTGTATAAAACTTCAGGAATAAAATGATTAGGGTTTTTATTTTCTGTCTCATCTTAATCTCCCTTGAAAAAGTAGTTGGTTATTAAAATGTATAACCTTGATCAACAGTTGGTATATGGTGGATTGAATAGAGGTCTTGCTTTCCTGGTTAATTATATTTGCATTAATAGACAAGCTTAATTAAAAACAGATCTGCCAACTCTTCCACCTTTTCTCAAAAGATACTTGCTTTTAAGGTTGCATTTTATCCCTCCTCTTCTGGAAATATAAGTTCCATCTTCACCTCATTTTCTTAAGGTACAGCTTTTTAGAGTGTGATGGTATATTTGAATGACAAACTCAGCTTCTTTTGCAGGTTTAAATATTTGTTAGCATTTAAAAAATCATTCATGTCTATATGTTTCACAACTGGAACTACATGTTCTTGGTCCAGTGATCAATCTTTGACCTATGTAATGCAAGGCCAGGAGAGGAGTGTTCTTACCCACAGCAAGGTGGAAGTACCCATATGTAAACTACTACATTTTATATATACTAGCTGAACCCGGCACGCGTTGCTGTGCCCTATTTAAGAGATGCGTGAAAGTCTGAGTATGTAAGGGTTGGAAATGATGTGACTATGTGTTTTGTGTGTGTATATATGTGTATGTTTGTGTGTATATATGTGTGTGTATGTGTGTTTATATTTGTGTGTGTGTATGTATATGTGTGTGTATATTTGTGGGTATGTGTGTATGTGTTTATATATGTGTATGTGTGTATATGTGTATGTGTGTATATGTGTATGTGTATATATATATGTGTGTGTATGTGTATTTATATGTGTGTGTGTATGTATGTGTATGTGTGTATATTTGTGTTTGTATATATTTGTGTTTGTATATATATATGTATGTGTGTATTTGTGTATGTGTGTGTTTATGTGTAGGTATATGTGTATATATATGTGTGTGTGTATGTGTTTGTGTATGTATATGTGTGTGTATATATGTGTATATATGTTTATGTGTATATATATGTGTGTGTATATATGTATATGTGTGTATATGTGTGTGTTTGTGTTGTTTCGTGCAGGAGTTGTAATGTTTGTTTTTTTATTATGGGTATAATTATTATTATGTTTTTTCTAAGCTTGTCTGCCTTTTCCATGTCCGCCTCTTCTACTGCCTGCTGTCCCTTCTTCGCCCCCTCCCTGCTGAAGGGGGGGCCGAAGGGGGACCTTCGTTAGGAAGAAGGCCGTGGCGTAAACGCCTCGCTCGCCGCTTCCTCGCCCTTTTTTGCCGTTGTCAGGGCACTCCTTGGCTCTCTGTGTGGCTCTGCGAGGCCAGGGCCCCCATTTTACCTTGGTCCTCCAGAGGGCATCCAGGCGGGGAGGAGGTTTCACTCTCCCAGTGGAGAGCAGGTGAAGGTGCCGGGCTCCGGCTACACTGCGGAGCCCTCCTGGCGGTCGCCATCATGGTTTGGTGGACTTCTGGCCGTAAGGGGCGGGACTTCCGGTCCTGGTATAGGCATTGTATTTTGTCCGCGTTTCCTGCCGTGTCCTTTTTCTTGGGGGACAGCTTCCGGCGGAGTCTTTTTGGCCAGACCGGAAGTTGTCCGGGTGCCATTTTTTGGTAGTTTTTTGGGTTTTTTTCGTTTTTGGTCTCTCGGTCCCCCGGTCGCCCTGAGAAGCGGCGGAGATGGCCAGGAGAGGCCCACCCAAAGCCCCAGAAGCCGCTGAGGGCGAGGGGCTGGGGTTCACCTCATGGCCGCAGAAGGTGAGCTGCCTCCCTGGTGTAGCGTGGAAGAGTTCTGCCGCTTGGCCGGGCTGGCTTGGGATCGTGCGAAGCCGCGGCCGGATCCCGATCCCCCCAAAGGTTTGAATGGCGGCTTTAGGGGGGTCGTGTTTAGGGGTCTTGCGGGGTATGAAGGTCGGGTTTTTTGTGCCACGAATGTACCTCGTGGTCTGTGGGAATGTGTTCGGTGGGTTTTGTGGTTCTGGGGGTTATAGTTTGCCCGTTTATGATCATCAATGCACGGACCTTCTCTTTTTATATATATAGATAAGCCTCTCTTCAATTCAACCCCCAGCTGTAGTTTCAGTGAAATTAATTTCTTTAAATATTTTAAACTCTCAAATCAATAAAAAAGGTCCTTTGTTGTGATAATTTTGGTCTGTTTTCATCACTCTGTCTCAAATACAGTGGTAGTACAAGGAAACCTCAATCTCTAGTTCTACATTCTTTTATTTGACGTTGCTTGGCTAGTAATGAAAATTTGATGCAGATCCAGAATATTAAGCAAACACTAAGGGGAAACTGTACTCAATCCAAATAGGATATAAACACTGGTAATTATCAATGCAAAACTCTATATCAGTGTTTCTCAACCTGGGGATCGGGACCCCTGGAGGGTCGTAAGAGAGTGTCAGAGGGGTCGCCAAAGACTATCAGAAAACACAGTATTTTCTGCTGGTTATAGGGGTTCTGTGTGGGAAGTTTGGCCCAATTCTAGTGTTGGTGGAGTTCAGAATGCTCTTTGATTCTAGGTGAACTATAAATCCCAGCAACTACAACTCCCAAATGTCAAGGTCTATTTTCCCCAAACTCCACCAGTGTTCACATTTGGGCATATTGAGTATTCTTGCCTTGTTTGGTCCAAATCCACCATTGTTTGAGACCACAGTTCTCTTTGAATGTAGGTGAACTACAAGTTCAAAACTCAAGTTCAATGCCCACCAAACCCTTCCAGTATTTTCTGTTAGTCATGGATGTTCTGTGTGGCAATTTTGGTTCAATTCCATTGTTGGTGGAGTTTCCAATCTCTTTGATTATAGGTTAACTATAAATGACAGGAACTACAACTCCCAAATGACAAAATCAACCCCCCCCCCTCCAACCCCAACAGCATTCAAATTTGGGCGCATTGGGTATTTGTGTCCAATATGGTCCAGTGAATGAAAATACATCCTGCGTATCACATATTTATATTACAATTCATAACAGTAACAAAATTACAGTTACAAAGTAGCAATGAAAATAATGTTATGATTGGGGTTCACCACAACACAAGGAACTGTATTAAGGGGGCACGGCATTAGGAAGGTTGAGAAACACTGCTCTATATTGACAAAGAATTAACAATATCATATTACAATACACATACAAAATATTGACAGTAGAACCCAAAGGGTCACATGAGTAAAGTGCATCAATATTCAATTCGTAATACTGCGTTCTAATTAGCAACCATTGAACTTACAAACTGTGGACTTACTGTATATACTTCATGAACTTGTTGCCCTAAGCCTAAAGAGCCTCCAGGACACTTTGAATATGATTTCCATGCATGTTATTATGTTGGAATCTTACGGAGGTATTCTATAACAATGGTTGCGAATTAGAATGCACTATTACGAATTGAATATTGATGCACTTTACTCATGTGACCCACTGGGTTCTACTGTCAATATTTTGTATGTGTATTGTAATATGATATTGTTAATTCTTTGTCAATATAGAGTTTTGCATTGATAATTACCAGTGTATATATCCTATTTGGATTGAGTACAGTTTCCCCTTAGTGTGTGCTTAGCCTTTGGTCAGCAGTCCCTTGTCATTTTTTGATCCAGAATATTAGACAGATGAGTTGGCCATGTGCCCTCCCTTACAGAGAAGAGCCTTCCAGGCTGTATCCAGCTACAATAGAAAAGAAGCAACCCTTCTCCTCAAAGGTGCTTTGGAGGGTTGTGAAAGATCTTTTGTATCTGATTGGTACAGAACAGAATAAGAGGAAATGTTATATCCCTCCATATCACGTTGGATATGGGCCTCTATCTTAAAGTCTGCCAAAAGTTACTCTTCTGTGTGAAGAACTGCTTATTTCAAAGATGAACAATCTCCTAGAACAGGGGTGCTCACACTTTTTCAGAATGTGAGCTACTTATAAAACAACCAAGTCAAAATGTTCTGCCTACTCACTACAAAAATGTAAAATATATAACTATTTTCAAATTTATTAAGGATTCTTTGTATGTACAGTGTATGTTGATGTACCTTGCACATGTGTGCACAACACACATAATAAATAATGATCGGGGAGCGCAGCTCTGCAGTACTACAGTTCCCAGAACCGCAAGTAAGCACACGAGAAATTTCACGAGAGTTGCTTCCGTGACTTGAAATCTTGAAATCTCTTCCGCTGCGATCGACCAGTACTGCCTCCATGATCGACCAGTAGATCGCGATCGACGTAATTAGCACCCCTGTCCTAGAAGAAGGGAGAATAAAGGTTTTGTCACGATGCAAGACCTAGGCCGGCCCCTTAATCACACACACAGAGACGATATCAGCTAACTACTTTATTGAAGTATAAAAACAGTTGAAAAGGTAATTGTCCATAAAAATTATCAAAAGCAATCCAAAAGGTAAAAGGTATTGTCCAAAGGCAAACTTGGCAAGAAAGATCCAAAGACTTGGCAAGGCTTCGCTCAGCTAGCGGATCAAGGGACAAAGCAAGGTTACACGATACAAACTCTTCTTGGCAGGCCACTAGCCCCAAACTTAGCTACGTGGACTTGGCTTCACTACACGTCCGTATAGGATAGACGTGGCCGAGTACTGAGGATCCGTTCCCACGGATCCTATACTTAATCCCTTGACGAGGCCCCCGACGCCTAGGCTTCTCCTCCTCCAATCTGTGCTGCGAGCCCTCGGTCGGTCTAGGCTGTGGAACCAACCCCTCCTGCTAGTCTCAATGCTCCGTCTCCTATCAAAGGTTCGACCTTGCCTCCCAGCACCTGGTTCCCTATCTTCGTGAGAGTCAAACTCCCCATCTGCTTCCCCGGGCCTCTCCCTCGGTTGTTTCCCACATTCTTTCTTACTTGCGAGCCTCGCCCCCCCGGCCGCTCGTAATCTTCACTATCACTGCTTTCGATTCCGACTGGCCTTCCTGCTTCTCGTAAGGATCCGGCCAGCCGTCATCCCAGGCCAGGCTTTCTGTGGGGAAGAAGGCCCAGCTACCTCAAAATCCCCTTCTTCTAGCCCCTCCAAATCCTCTTCAGAATCAACTGGCTCCAATGCTAGTGGGACCCCCGGTGCTGCCCCCTGCCCTCCAGGCACAAACGAGAACTGGTGTGCTACAGGTTTTCAAATTGTGCATTGATAGAAAGCATCTAATTGAAGTGGTCACCAGGATACAGTCTTCATAATGTTGTCCTGCTATTTTAGTTGAATTTGCATTTATCCATATAAGTTAGTCTATGCAAATGTTATGCAGCTTTCCATCTTTTCTTATTGTTGTACATTTTGGAGATGAGATTAAAGGCTGCTTGGAAAGTGACTAACATATACCGGTCTGAGTCCCTCGATAGAGGTGAGAAGGTCGGGGTACAAAAGTTTTAAATAAATAAATAAATAAACGTAGTTAAAAGCTTGGTGGGATTCACCAAGTTCCTCATGTTAATTTTTTAATTTAAACTTTTAAAAAGGAATGAATAAGATTATCAAATGTTATCAAACAGAAATTATCAATTGCATTTGAATGTCTGACAACGTTAAGGAATATTTCATCTAACCAAAACTAGCTGTAAATGGTTCAGTTGGATGATTGTCTGAAACCCGAATGCATTTAAAATGTTCATCTATGGATCCAAGAACAGCTCAGTGCAATCAAGAGAGAGGCAGTCCTAGACATTACATACTCAAAGTATTTTGAATGACTAAGCAGTACAAAATCAGAATATCTATGCACTCTTTCAGAAATAAAAACATTGCATTGTGTGACCTGGTAGTAAAGTATCTCAAAGAGGGTGAAATTCCATTTTACACCACAGATCGCTGTCCACTCAGATGTGCATCCTATCTGCGCATAAATGCTTCCCTATTTGTTTCATTAAGGGAGCCAGATTCTGATCCACAAGGAATTGCTTCCTTTCCTGTAGTAAGCAAAGGAGTGCCAGATGTGCTGGTGCTCATTCTTGCATGGAGAGGGTGGGATGTGCACTCAAATAAGGGAATACAAGTGGCAATTAGGAACAACTCTCTTTGGACCAAAGAAGACTGAATGTTGCACTTTTGGAGTAATATGGAGGCATATTTACCCTGTGGACAGGACAAATTCTGGACTCAGAAGCCTGTCATATGTCTCAATGAGATGTAGAATACATATTATGGTTGAATTGTTATTGTTGAAGTAACATTGCTCCACATTTTGTTCTGTTCATTTTTGGGCATTCCTAAATGGAAGGTTGTGTGCAGGGCCGTAGCCAGGATTTTTATTCAGGGGGGGGGGGGGCTGAGTTTGGTTCTGGGGCCTGAGACTGGGTGGAAGAGGGTCTACCCTAGCAAACCTTTTGTATTGTTATCCCAATAACCCCATTAATGTGGGATATAATGAGCATGGTGATCAGATCATGATATGAATAAACATAACAGTTTAAATAATGTACCAGTAAGGCCTTCTCGTGGACCACCCTGAGAATTTCGGGGGAGGGGCTGAAGCCCCCTTAGCCCCCCCCCTGGCTACATGCCTGGTTGTGTGTGTGTGTGTGTGTGGACAGGAGATGATGGTGGTAAGCCATTTCCTAAATATGACCATTTCACCAAACTGGCTATGTGAGTTAGGAGCTGATAGTTGACTTAGTCTAATGATATCTGGAGATTCTCTACTTCTGCAGTAGTGTTGACTTGATAATGCATGTCAGTACTATGCATTTAAATCATGTTATAGACAAAATAAGGAACCCTGAAAAAGCCAATTCTTCAGTTGCACAGATTACAATTGGCTCTCTGAATTTATGGATTTTAATCCACAGATTTCATTATCCATGACTTGAAATTAAAAACGTTTTTTAAAAAGAAAGCAAATCTTGATTCTGCCATTTTTATAAAGAACACTGTTTTACAACACGTTTCTGTATAACAGGATTTGAGCATTCACACGTATTGATATCCATGATCAAGAAAAAGATTCATATGTGCATTAGATGAAATAATATACTCAATGCCCATAGTCAGGGTGAGATTTACCACCATGATACTGGTCTCTATATACATTTAATAATATACATTTCCTCTCCGTTGGCACCCCCTTTTTGTGGGGGAGAGGCTTGCGTACCCTAATGAAGTTGTGAGCTATGCTGGCGGTGGCATAATAGCCACCAGTAGGGCCTCCCATGCCAGACAGGTCACAACCAAAGGGTCTGACAAAGAGTGTCAAACAACAGGATGGGCTCTCTAGCCTTTTGGCAACCATCCTAGGAGAAAGAAAACTCTGACTTCAAACCCGGGCAGATGGTGCTTATTTAACCCTATAAGGTCAACCATCTAAGAGAAGGAAACTCGAACCAAATCTACGACTTGAGGACCTCGCAGCCACTGTCCCAGCTTGCTAGGCCCCGGCAGACAAACCTTTGGTTTAAAGGGTGAGGCCAGTTCTGTAGCACGCTGAGCTCCACCAGAAAGATCCATTGCACAGGCTCGAAGGACACATCCAACCTCCGAATCATCAATGCGCTTGTAGAAAGCGTGGGATTAGTCCTTCCTGAATCTTCGTTTACGAAGAAAAGCTAAGCATCTATTAGGGCTGTGCAAAAAAAAAAAGTAAGAGAATCGTAAATCATGTCTTGTGAAATCCATACTTATGACCCTCAGAGCCAGGCCTTATTGAACACGAAAAAATTGAAATACTCACTTCTGAGTTTTCGTCAAGAAGTTCATTTGCTTCTTATGTCTCCACATCTATCTGTCCACCTCCCTCTCCCTCCTTGTGCTCCTTCCATGGCAGCAGGGCTACTCTCTCTTTCTGTCTTTCTCCCACTCTCCAGTAGCTTCCCCCTTGTGAAGATCCACATGTCTGGTGGAGGAGGAGGCCCCAGTAAGGACTGCAAGCAGGTCCTGTCCTGCGTTGGAGCTGTACCGAGCCGCACACCTGATGGGGGAGGATGCCCTGCTGAAGGCCTCATCTTAAGCAGAGCCTGTGGCTTTTGGTGAGGTTTCCTCTTCTGTTGGGTGCTTGGCTTACCATAGCCATGGTGCAGGACAGAGCCTGCTCAGTTAAGGTCGGGTGAACAACCCAGCCCTGCCTTGTGCCTGGTGGAAGACACAGCCGCACTGAAAGCTGCAGGCCCTTGCTTAAGATGGTGGGTATCCTGCCTCTCACCCCCATCAGGCACATGACTTGCTGTTGCACCTCAGAACTCGGCCAGCCCCCCCTAGATCACACACACACAGGCAGATGCAATAAATGTTCTTTTATTTAGAATAAAGGATAAAGAATAGTCCAAAAGAATAGAATAAAGCAATCCAAGATAGTCCAATAAAGTTCTGTGACTGTAAGTTCAAAGACTTAATCCAAAGAAGCAAAGTTCCAAAACAAAGCAGACTGCTCCAGCAGTCAGACGGGATACTTGGAATCCACCGCAATAGCGATCACCATGAGCTGAGATCCGGGCTGCACCAACGGTCCCCTTGAACTTGGAGACTTGGCTAGGAGATGTGAATAAGCTGAACGTGGCTTCAGATCTGACCAAAAGTCCATGAGCAAGAACTAATAAGGAAACTAGGCTCGAGGTACCCATCTCACCCCTTCCTTAAATTCCACAATTTCCTAGAATCTCTGATGTTTCCCCTTCTATCGAACACCGGCTCGTTAGCCGGCGCAGCTGGCTCACTATCAGAGTGAGAACCAGGCAACTCCCTTTCTTGGAATAAGAATCTGGGAAGGGAGTGGAAACTCTCTTGGGAACCAAAACCGCCGGGTCTTTGATAATCTGATTCCAAATCATCTCCCATTGAATCCTCATTAAACTCATCTGCGGTCCCATATCCCTCCAACCACTCATCGTCCCATTGCAAACTCTCGTTTGGAGACCCATACCCATCTGGCCATTCATCATCTTCAAGCTGCCCCTGATCAACTGGGACCCCTGGTACCTGGCTCTGACCACTGGGCTGACCAGGCTGGAACACCACACTTGTCCAGGACCAGTGCAGTGCAGAGCAGGGCCTGCTTGCATTCTAATGTTTCACAAGTGTTATTGCTTATGGATTAATTCAGAGAACTTCTGCAGCTCTCTGAACAAAGTTCGAATTTTTTTTAAAAGGTCAGATTTTCAAATTGTTCCCCAGATCTGGGAGAGGCTCCAAAATCAGAGGAGATAGTCATATCAGGAGAACTTGGTAAGCATCCTTACTGAAAATGTTATCTCAGAAATGCAAAAGAGCAAGCATGACATTCCTCACAAGAATTATTTGTGCTAATTATAATATGCGTAGAGATTCTCAGCACATGTCTCTGCATCTCTTTATGTTGCTCCCACCCCACTTTTTATCTTATTTATGCACCATTTTGTTCTGAGGCCATAGTTGTAGATTCCTTAACTGATATTGCCATGTAACCCAAACCTGAAACAAATTCTGAAAGAAAAGAAAGAGCAAGGATTACTGTTAGTTTATATCTCTGACTACTTTAATGGGTTTTGACATATCCTGACAAGTCATCTTTTGTATAAGGTTCCTCTTGAGGGAAGTAGTTATAACCTCTCCTTGAAGCAAGGAGACAAACAATATTTGCCCCGATTTCATTACTGTAATTGCTGCTTATTCTAGTGCTTGTGAAACGTCAGAACCAATCGAGTAAACCAACATGAACCTCTGAGGAACAAACTTGGCAGGGAGAAGAAAGAAGACAGAATTCTTTTATTTTTCCTTTCCTTTCCTTTGTTATTTTGTCTGTCAGCTATTTTAGTTTTTTTAAATCAAACTGACAGATAAACAGAGCAATTTTAGGCCAACTGCCATTTTTGTTCAGTAGTTAGTGTGCATGTGAGTGCGTATAAGTATGAAGGGTTGTGTCTATGTATATCCACAAGCTCATTTGGGAAAAAAACGAATCACTCCTTCCTTTCCAAAGGTTTTGCAAGGCGTAGTTGTACTAGGACACATTGATTGCCCAACTTGTTTGTAACTTCATCTTCTCTGAAAACCCCAGTATGCCATTAGAGACTTCCCTCCTGGGAAAGTTCTCTTCTTATTCCTGCCCTGTTCTTCCTCCCACTTTTTTCTCTCCCACTTTTGGAGTAATATGGAGGCATATTTACCCTGTGGACAGGACACATACCGGCCTCAGAAGCCTGTCATATGTCTCAATGAGATGTAGAATACATCTGCGGGTTGAATTGTTCTAGTGTGAAGTAACATTGCTCCACATTTTGTTCTGTTCATTTTTGGGCATTCCTAAATGGAAGGTTGTGTGCAGGGCCGTAGCCAGGATTTTGATTTGGGGGGGAGGCTGAGTTTGGTTTGGGGGCCTGAGACTGGGTGGAAGAGGGTCTACCCTAGCAAACCTTTTGTATTGTTATCCCAATAACCCCATTAATGTGGGATATAATGAGCATGGTGATCAGATCATGATATGAATAAACATAACAGTTTAAATAATGTACCAGTAAGGCCTTCTCGTGGACCACCCTGAGAATTTCGGCTACACATGCCTGGTTGTGTGTGTTTGTGTGTGTGTGTGTGTGTGGACAGGAGATGATGGTGGTAAGCCATTTCCTAAATATGACCATTTCACCAAACTGGCTATGTGAGTTAGGAGCTGATAGTTGACTTAGTCTAATGATATCTGGAGATTCTCTACTTCTGCAGTAGTGTTGACTTGATAATGCATGTCAGTACTATGCATTTAAATCATGTTATAGACAAAATAAGGAACCCTGAAAAAGCCAATTCTTCAGTTGCACAGATTACAATTGGCTCTCTGAATTTATGGATTTTAATCCACAGATTTCATTATCCATGACTTGAAATTAAAAAACCTTTTTAAAAAAGAAAGCAAATCTTGATTCTGCCATTTTTATAAAGAACACTGTTTTACAACACGTTTCTGTATAACGGGATTTGAGCATTCACACGTATTGATACCCATGATCAAGAAAAAGATTCATATGTGCATTAGATGAAATAATATACTCAATGCCCATAGTCAGGGTGAGATTTACCACCATGATACTGGTCTCTATATACATTTAATAATATACATTTCCTCTCTCCGTTGGCACCCCCTTTTGTGGGGGAGGGTTTATAACCCTAATGAAGTTGTGAGCTATGCTGGCGGTGGCATAATAGCCACCAGTAGGGCCTCCCATGCCAGACAGGTCACAACCAAAGGGTCTGACAAAGAGTGTCAAATGACAGGATGGGCTCTCTAGCCTTTTGGCAACCATCCTAGGAGAAGGAAAACTCTGGTTTCAAACCCGGGCAGATGGTGCTTATTTAACCCTATAAGGTCAACCATCTAAGAGAAGGAAACTCGAACCAAACCTACGACTTGAGGACCTCGCAGCCACTGTCCCAGCTTGCTAGGCCCCGGCAGACAAACCTTTGGTTTAAAGGGTGAGGCCAGTTCTGTAGCACGCTGAGCTCCACCAGAAAGATCCATTGCACAGGCTCGAAGGACACATCCAACCTCCGAATCATCAATGCGCTTGTAGAAAGCGTGGGATTAGTCCTTCCTGAATCTTCGTTCACAAAGAAAAGCTAAGCATCTATTAGGGCTGTGCAAAAAAAAAAGTAAGAGAATCGTAAATCATGTCTTGTGAAATCCATACTTATGACCCTCAGAGCCAGGCCTTATTGAACACAAATAAATTGAAATACTCACTTCTGAGTTTTCGTCAAGAAGTTCATTTGCTTCTTATGTCTCCACATCTATCTGTCCACCTCCCTCTCCCTCCTTGTACTCCTTCCATGGCAGCAGGGCTACTCTCTTTCTGTCTTTCTCCCACTCTCCAGTAGCTTCCCCCTTGTGAAGATCCACATGTCTGGTGGAGGAGGAGGCCCCAGTAAGGACTGCAAGCAGGTCCTGTCCTGCGTTGGAGCTGTACCGAGCCGCACACCTGATGGGGGAGGATGCCCTGCTGAAGGCCTCATCTTAAGCAGAGCCTGTGGCTTTTGGTGAGGTTTCCTCTTCTGTTGGGTGCTTGGCTTACCACAGCCATGGTATGCAATAAATGTTCTTTTATTTAGAATAAAGGATAAAGAATAGTCCAAAAGAATAGAATAAAGCAATCCAAGATAGTCCAATAAAGTTCTGTGACTGTAAGTTCAAAGACTTAATCCAAAGAAGCAAAGTTCCAAAACAAAGCAGACTGCTCCAGCAGTCAGACGGGATACTTGGAATCCACCGCAATAGCGATCACCATGAGCTGAGATCCGGGCTGCACCAACGGTCCCCTTGAACTTGGAGACTTGGCTAGGAGATGTGAATAAGCTGAACGTGGCTTCAGATCTGACCAAAAGTCCATGAGCAAGAACTAATAAGGAAACTAGGCTCGAGGTACCCATCTCACCCCTTCCTTAAATTCCACAATTTCCTAGAATCTCTGATGTTTCCCCTTCTATCGAACACCGGCTCGTTAGCCGGCGCAGCTGGCTCACTATCAGAGTGAGAACCAGGCAACTCCCTTTCTTCGGAATAAGAATCTGGGAAGGGAGTGGAAACTCTCTCTTGGGAACCAAAACCGCCGGGTCTTTGATAATCTGATTCCAAATCATCTCCCATTGAATCCTCATTAAACTCATCTGCGGTCCCATATCCCTCCAACCACTCATCGTCCCATTGCAAACTCTCGTTTGGAGACCCATACCCATCTGGCCATTCATCATCTTCAAGCTGCCCCTGATCAACTGGGACCCCTGGTACCTGGCTCTGACCACTGGGCTGACCAGGCTGGAACACCACACTTGTCCAGGACCAGTGCAGTGCAGAGCAGGGCCTGCTTGCATTCTAATGTTTCACAAGTGTTATTGCTTATGGATTAATTCAGAGAACTTCTGCAGCTCTCTGAACAAAGTTCGAATTTTTTAAAAAGGTCAGATTTTCAAATTGTTCCCCAGATCTGGGAGAGGCTCCAAAATCAGAGGAGATAGTCATATCAGGAGAACTTGGTAAGCATCCTTACTGAAAATGTTATCTCAGAAATGCAAAAGAGCAAGCATGACATTCCTCACAAGAATTATTTGTGCTAATTATAATATGCGTTAGAGATTCTCAGCACATGTCTCTGCATCTCTTTATGTTGCTCCCACCCCACTTTTATCTTATTTATGCACCATTTTGTTCTGAGGCCATAGTTGTAGATTCCTTAACTGATATTGCCATGTAACCCAAACCTGAAACAAATTCTGAAAGAAAAGAAAGAGCAAGGATTACTGTTAGTTTATATCTCTGACTACTTTAATGGGTTTTGACATATCCTGACAAGTCATCTTTTGTATAAGGTTCCTCTTGAGGGAAGTAGTTATAACCTCTCTCCTTGAAGCAAGGAGACAAACAATATTTGCCCCGATTTCATTACTGTAATTGCTGCTTATTCTAGTGCTTGTGAAACGTCAGAACCAATCGAGTAAACCAACATGAACCTCTGAGGAACAAACTTGGCAGGGAGAAGAAAGAAGACAGAATTCTTTTATTTTCCTTTCCTTTCCTTTGTTATTTTGTCTGTCAGCTATTTTAGTTTTTTTAAATCAAACTGGACAGATAAACAGAGCAATTTTAGGCCAACTGCCATTTTTGTTCAGTAGTTAGTGTGCCTGTGAGTGCGTATAAGTATGTAGGGTTGTGTCTATGTATATCCACATGCGCATTTGGGAAAAAACGAATCACTCCTTCCTTTCCAAAGGTTTTGCAAGGCGTAGTTGTACTAGGACACATTGATTGCCCAACTTGTTTGTAACTTCATCTTCTTTGAAAACCCCAGTATGCCATTATAGACTTCCCCTCCTGGGAAAGTTCTCTTTCTTATTCCTGCCCTGTTCTTCTTCCCCACTTTTTTCTCCCACTGCTTCTCATTTTTGCAGATCTCTTGCTGTACTTTGGTGCCATGCTACATCAAGTCAAGGCAGACTGAGCAAAAAGAAGATAGCACAAGTAGCTAGTCTTTCTTTTGCACATTACAAATAAGCAAAAGAAAATAACACGCAAAAGACTTGGCCACGGTGGTCCACGCTCTGATTACATCCCGTATAGATTACTGCAATGCTCTCTACGTGGGGTTGCCTTTGAAGACTGTTCGGAAGCTGCAACTAGTCTAACGGACAGCAGCCAGGTTGATAACAGGAGCGGCATTCAGAGAGCGTACAACTCCCCTGTTGTGCCAGTTCCACTGGCTGCCAGTTTGCTACCGGGCACAATTCAAAGTGCTGGCTTTAGCCTTTAAAGCCCTAAACGGTTCGGGTCCTACTTACCTGTCCGAACGCATCTCTCCCTATGAACCATCAAGATGTTTAAAATCATCTGGAGAGGCCCTGCTCTCGGTCCCGCCTTCTTCGCAGGCGCGACTGGCGGGGACGAGAGACAGGGCCTTTTCAGTGGTGGCTCCTCGGCTTTGGAATGCCCTCCCTAGAGACATCAGATCGGCCCCCTCCCTCCTGACATTTTGCAAGGAAGTCCAGACCTGGCTGTTTGAGCAGGCATTTGCTGATGAAATGTAACGGTTTAATTAGATATATGGAATGACGACGATGTGACGGAAACTGATTTCAACATGATGCTGAGATTGCAATTGTATGTTTTTAATTGTTAATTTGTTGTTATATGGTTATATATATATATATATATATATATATATATATATATATATATATAGGTTTGTTTGCTTGTGTTGTATTGAGGGCAGAGACTGCCTTGTGTAAACCGTCCCGAGTCGCCTTCGGGCTGAGAGGGGCGGTATAGAAACGTAACAAATAAATAAATAATAAATAAATAACATCAGTGATGTTTATGGGAACTCATATGCCCCAAACCACTTGGGCTTCTGATACTTTCCTTCCTTCTCAAGTGAAAGCCTGAGCCCAAGGGAAGGCATCTCCATAGTTCTGTCCTGTACAGATAAGTGGGATCTTGCCTTTGAGTTAGGACTTTCTCACACCAAACTGTTGTTCTACTACAGTCACCTTAGCATACATAGTGAATACATCTTTGATATTGCACCTCTCTTCAGTAGCGCAATTGCACTGATTTACCATTCTATGATCATGCATTCAGAACCTTGTAACCATGCCTTCCTGTGCTACTGCTGCTGCTGTTGTTGTTAGTGCAATTGCACAATTCCAGCATTACCAAAGGAAAGAGATAAAATAAATATAAAAAAGGGACATAGCCAGCCTGAGAATAGTGATAGAAGAGTAAGGGGCGGACAGGAAGAGAATCTCAATCCCTGATGTTACATGACTGCCAGCTTGCCAGCACAGAAGCAGAAGGGACTCATCACACTAAAATAGGTGGTGAGAATGTTGCAGGATTGGGTGGTGTTTACCTTTTTTATTCAATAGCCAAGGACATGAGAGTCATGGGGGATGCAAAACGCTAGTGAGATAGGGACCACCACCAAAGGTTACATTGTCAGTTTGCCTCACATGTGGGATAAACTCCTAAAAGAGACTATTGGTCCCCCTGTACCAGGATGATGTATTGTGACTCTCTCAGGCTGGAGATTTTCCAGCGGAGGCCTACTCAATTGCTATCCAGCCCCCTGCCCCTATATTGATACTGAATTGTACCAAAGAGCATCTATAATATGAACAGCTTGGAAAAGTTGGTATTAAGGAATGTTGCTCCTGAATCCCACAGTTTACTAACAACCTCATTACAAAGGACAACATGGGACAACTCCAGTAGCCGCGTGACAAGGTCATTAGAAAACCTCTGATAATATGCTAGAGATAACATAACTTTGACCCTGCATCAGTTGTATACAAGATCAGTCACTGCGTTTTCATTAAAGAACTGTTACCACTCCCTAGCCCTGCCCTGTAGAATTACAGTTCTTAGACTCCTCCAGAGGTAACCACTTTGGGTCCCAAATTGGGAGAAAAGCAGGACAGAAATCCAATAAATACACTGTACCCTTGTTATCTGCTGGGGTTTCAGGGCCCCATGGACACCAAACTCCATGGATTCTCAAGTCCTATTATTTATTATTTTATTTATTTATTATTTCAAACTTCTATACCGCCACTCCCCGAAGGCTCGGAGCGGTTTACAAAGTTTGGTGAATAATAAAACACAGAACACAGAGAACAGAACAATACAATAAAGGGAAGGTGGGGAGATCTACAGATAAAGACAAAGGGAGGGAGAAAGAGCAATGGCTATGTCCATTGCAAGCAGGTTGTCAATTAATGCCACCTTAACTCAACCGTCAAAAGGAGGGAGTTTTGGGGGGACCAGCAAGTCATAAAGAGTCCTTAGCTCAGAGAGGAGATGGTCAACTTTGGCCTCTGGGTCCATGGATTCTGGCACAGGTCTCTTGGCCGCCAGGATGACCCTCCGGGGCTGGCAGCTCCTTGAGGGCTGTTCTCGGCACCTATAGATGGAGCTCCAAAAGGTCCTGGTAGGGAACCTCCCTGGTGACCTGGGCATGAGGGTCCTGGTGTTCACCCATTCAGGGGGTCTAGTTGGAGGTCTAGTGGTCTTTCAGACTCCATGAGTCCTGCAGGGCACTCCATGGATCGCCAGCCTGCTCCTAGACTGGCCAGGCTGGGAGGGCTTCCTGTGCTCCCCGGAGAGGCCGGAAGTCCGCTCTTGGCGGTCGCTCCTGCTCTGATGTCGTCTCCGACGACGTCTCCGCTTCCTGAGGTGACTCAGCACTTTCCGCTGTGGGCTCCTATTATACACAATAGCATAGAAAAATGACTAAATGGCTAAATCAAGGTTTACTTTTGAGGATTTAAAAATATTTTTAAACTGTGGATGGTTGAATGCATGGATGGAGAATTCATGTGTAGAGTGGGTTGGCTGCAAATTAGTTAGTATAACTAACTGAGTCTGTTGTATGGGCAGGTCTCATTGTGCTGGTGTCCACAATACAAAATACTTCTGCAGATCCATGGGATGTTGCTGGTTCATATATGCTAAGCAGATGCAGGTGTGTATTTTATCTATCATTGGATGGCTTTCACATTTTCTGCAGTGCCTTCTGCCTTTCTGATAACAACAATTGGAAAGCCTTTCAGTAAGCTGGATCGCATATTTGAGAGGTGCTCTCCGAAGGCACTCTGGTGTGGTATTACTCATGAGTTAGTGGATCAGATGAAAGCCAGTCAAGTGGAAAAGAGGACTGTACTGAAGTGTTCTGGCTCCCCCCAGTAATTGCCATGCTGCAGGCATTCCTTGAGTCAGTTAATAGATTTCCCCAGTTCCTCTGTGCCAGGTGAAAATTTCCTCATTAAGGGGAATTTATTCCATTTCCTTTTATCATTTATTATTGAAGAAGAAGCGTGAGTGGATGGAGTTTCAGAGATGACAGGGTAGAATTTTAAATATAATTTTTTTTAAAAAAAAAACACCCACAGAGGCAAAAATCTATGCTGGAAGCTATAAACGGAAGGAGTAAGGGAGGGTGCAGAGGGGGGATTGCTTGTATTGTTTATAAACAGAAAAACACGGGAGAGTTCATTTTGTTCGGAAGCAAGCAGCACCGCCTAACCATTAAATGATTATGGCAGTGCGTAAAAGGGTTGGTTTTGTCAAGCTAGACGATTACACACCCCCTCCCACTTTAAAACTTCAAACTGTCATTCTGTGGAGGCAAGGATTGGGAGCAGGACAGTATAAAAGGCATTAATCATTACCTCTTGGAATGTCAATGCTTTAAATTTAGTGGAAGGGTTGAATTGAGTGAATGTGACCTTATGAAGATTTTTGAAGGGTATATATGTGTGTGTGTTTAAAGTGAGTTATGAGGCTATGGAGGAAGTGTGCATCGAACGCACACAGATGTGTGTGAGAGAAGAAATAAAAAAGGAGGAGGAGAGCACAAGGAAGGGGCCACAGTTCTGTCCTACCCAGAAATGTAAGAACTTGCCTTTTTACTCTGGCAAATCATTGGTTCCGTTATCCCATTGTTATTGACTACTAGCTTGGGGACCCGGTGGTGCCCGGGTGGTTTGAAAAGGGTATTGTTTGTTTTTGGATGTTAGGTAATATCAGTTTAGTCATATATTACACTATGCCTTAATCAAACTCAAGTTTGGTCCAGATCATTGGTGGAGGTCACAGTGGTGTCTGAAAATGGGTGAAGGTGCTGCCAATTCTATCATCTGATATCCATCCTCCCCCAAACTGCACCAGGATGTAAATTGGGTTACCAGGTTTTTTTTGCTGTTGTTGGAATTTTTCCAATGGTTTTTTCCCCCATTTTTTGAGACATGTTTATGCTGCCACTTTGCTTGAAGGATGTCTGTCTATTTTGGGGCCTAGCTTGTAATGCTAGTAATGCTCTCAGTACATCAGGAAACCCTCTCACTGCAGTGTAATCCTCTCAGAAAATGAGCATTCAATTGCCAATGGAAAAAAAACTGTCAACTGGCTAACTGACTGCCTAAGGCTTTTCCTTTTCCCTCTGAGTCACCTTAGAAGGTTGGAATGTGGTTGGCCTATCGGAGTCTGTTATGCAAATACGATTTCAGTGGCAACCAATCCCCTCTGTCTGGGGCCGTAGAATGTTGGAGTTCTGAGGCTGGCCAGTCAGTGCCCGTTATGCAAATAATCCCACTGTGGCAGCCAATCGAAACGCTGGCACATATTCCTCCCTCCGCTCGGTCGCTTGGTCGCTCGGCCGCACTACCTCCCGCAAACACTGACTTTTATTATATGTAATAGATAGATGACTGGCTGTGCTTCTTCTAATGTTTCAGCTTGGAATCTTTCCAGCCCTTTCCAATGGATTATGGAGTCTGAATTGGGAAACTTCTGCATGGAAAGTACATGTACTACCATTAATTTGGGGCCTAATTCCTGGTATATCTAGTAAAAGGGATACTTGCAGTAGATAAACACTCTTGTCCAAGATAAGATACTGCCAGGAGAAAATTCTGGGGAAAATGGTCCAGTGATTCCGCTCATTATAAGGCAAAATTGTATCTTTGGCTTCCCAGATAAGAAAAAAATTATACTGGCCTTGTCATGGCAAAAGACCAAGAGACGTTTCTAGCTGCACAATTATAGTACTCTGAGGCCCTATCTACACTCCCCTATAATCCAGATTCTGAATCCAGATTGTCTTCTTTATATGACAATGTAGAGCTGCTTGGATGAGAATTCTAAATGCTACAAATTTTAGGATTCTGTAGAATGGAACCATCTTAGTTAAAGTGCTATGATCCTGTAGTGTTAAAGGGCACATTGCGTAACATTTGAAATCACTGTGGAAATATTACGTGAGGAATAAATGAGATGGGTTTTGAACATGTTCAAAATTCCTGTACACAGTATCCATGTAATCATAGCTAGCTGCAATATCTATTTTCGGTACTGTTTCATTATTTGGCCGGAGGCCACAAGGGGGCGCTAGAGAGAGAGAGAGAGAGAGAGAGAGAGAGAGAGAACGGTAGTCCATTTTATGGGGGTGGTGGGAGGGTTGAAGTAGTAAAACCATTTCCCTCTGTTTCCCTGTTATTCTCCCCACCCATGTTCCCGTGTGGAAACAACCTTCATTTATGATATGGGAAGTGGGGAGGGGGAAATAACCAGCAAAAACAGAAGAAATTGTTTTCCGCCTTCAATCCCCCCCCCCATAAAATGGACTATTCTTCTCTCTCTAGCGCCTCCTTGTGGCCTCTGCCCATATAATGGAACAGTCCTGTATTTTCTCACTGTGAATATAGAGACAGACTTTCTGAAGGCTGTGGGGAGGGAATCCTCACTGTTATTTGTGATTACTAAACCCTGTGGATTTCCACTCTGAAAATATGTAGCTGTTGTATCTCAAAACTGCTTTTCCTGGTTAAGTAAGTAGATCTCGGTTCAAGTCCAAACTGGGTCTAAAATCAAGGCTGATTCAGAATAATGTTGGTTTTAGAGCAGTATGTTCTATAGCAGGCCTGTCCAACAGGCGGCCCGGGGGCCGTACACGGCCCCCTAGCCCCTTGGCTACGGCCCCTTACCCTCCTGGAATAAATAATATATTTTTAAAATATTTTAAAAATATTTTTTTCAATTAAAAAAATATTTATTATTATTATTTTTTGGTCCCGCCCCTTGGCTTTCTATTGGCCGCCTCCTCTTCTCCTGAGGGAGGGGGCCAATGGGAGGGAGTGACGTCTCTCGGGCCCCGCCCCCTTGGCAGCAAACAGGAAGAGCAACCCGTCCGCATGGCTTTCCCCCTCGGCAGTGCTCCTTCCTCCTGCTCATCCTCCCTCCCTTCCCAGGGAGGGGAGTTATTGCAAGGAAGCATTCAGCGTTAAGGTGAGCCAGATTCTTCTCCCTCCCTCCTTCCATTCCACCCTTTCATCCTTCTTTCTTCCCTGCCCCTTCCCTCTCTATCTTTCTCCTCTCGCTCACTTCCTCCTCCTCCTCAGGATTGCTGCTGCTCCATCTGGGAGGCACTCAGGCCCTCAGCGCCAGGGAAGCAAAAGGGGTTTGGGAGGGAGGGAGTGTGTCTGAGAGCGTGAGTGAGTGAGTGAGTGAGTGAGAGAGAGAGAGAGAGAGAGAGAGAGAGAGAGGGAGGACGGGGACCTGCCCTGGGCACACCTCTCCCCAGCGCAAAGGGAAGATATCTCTGGCTCTCTCAGACACACACACACACACAAGCCCCTTCCTTTCTGACCCCTTCATTTGCGTTTCATGAACTGTCTCTTTAATGAGAAGGAGAGAACCGGCCAGACATAGAAGAGGAGAGGAGGAGAAAAGGGGGGAGGGGGGAATTGAATGAGAGGGAGCTCAAGGAAAGGCCTTCCACCCCCTTTCCCCCTCCTTTTCCTCCCCCCAGAATTATTTACATTCTTTGCAATTACCTAAGTTTACTTTGATGACTTGCACTGAATGGAATCAGTCAGGGGTAAACGGGCAGAATGAAAGCACACAGACCTTTCAACTGCAAGGCCATTCAATGCTGATCAATGTGGCCAGTGGAACAGTCATATATTCCAGTTCAAAGCAGAGATTGTGGGATTTTCTGCCTTGATATTCTGTATATTTATGCCCCTCATGTGTTCCATCCATCCCTCCCTCTTCCCTTTATTTAAATAATATAATATTTAATTGTATATTTATGCAATGCCGGGGGCGGGGAGGGGAGGGATTGGCCCTCCAGGTGATCAGTGACCGGAATTCCGGCCCAAGGTCCGGTAGAAGTTGGACAGCCCTGTTCTATAGAGTAGCTGCTCCTGCATCCTCCTCCTCACCTTCCTTGTTTGTCTTCTCCTTCTCCTTCATATAGTTTTATCTTGTCCTCTATCATAGGACTTGGGACAGCATTTAAGTCAATTGAAACAATTAAAAACAATGTGATGGCAATGAAATATTTCAACATTGTTTGTCTTCTCAACAAGTTAAAGCAAAGTTTAAAAAAAGTAAATGCATTCACGTACATGTACATTTTGGAAGAATTTGGCTAAGTTTTAATTCGGAAATGGTGTTTTAATCTGATGAGGGAATGAAGCCAATGATGGTACCAGTTGGGTTTCCACGGGGAGGGTATTCTTCAAACAAGGAAGCATGGAAAAGATATGTTCCATCCTTCTAATTAGAGGCCTTCCACACAGCCTTATAGCCAAAAGCATCAAGGCAGATAATCAGGCCCGGATTAACCCCTTTTGGTGCCCTAGGCCACACTTTGGAATTACGCCCCCAAACCAACCTCTACCGCACCCCCTACCTCCTCCTCATCGCGGCACCGTGCACCCTCCTTCCTTGAGTCAAGGAAGGAGGGTTCGAGGAGGAGGAGGCGGAGGCGGAGGGAAGCCCCGCCCCCGGGGCCACTGCTGGGCATGCGCAGCAGGGGGGTGCGAGCACATCTGCCTCCTCCCCAATTTTCCTGGGTGCTGCACATGCCTGGCCCCGGGGGCTTCCCTCTGCCTCCTCCTCGCACCCTCCTTCCTTGACAAGGGGGCGGGGGCGATGGTGAGGGGGGCGCCATTCCCTCCTCCCCCACCCCCTTGCAGCGCTCTCCCCTGAGAGAGTCATCTCTATGCCGCGCGTTGCAGTTTTGGTTCAACTTTTTTGGGGGGTCCGTGTGAACTGCACCCCCCTTGGCTTGCGCCCCTAGGCCATGGCCTAAGGGTGGCCTTATGGGTAATCCGGGCCTGCAGATAATCCACAATATCTGCTTTGAACTGCATTATCTGAGTTCACATTGCCATATAATCTAGTTCAATGTGGATTTTATACAGCTTTGTGGAAGGGGCCCAACCTTCACTACACTTGAGCCACTTGAGGGTTTTTATAAGCATGTGTATCTGCCTTACTGACTTATCCAAGATCCTCTGCATATTTAGCGTAGTGTGAATATATGCCAGTGTAGTTAATGCTAGATCTCACAGTTGCTCAGTGTGTACCATGAGCCAAAGCTTGCCTATTATGCAATCAAACCACATATGTGAGAGAACTGACTGCATTGTGTGCATGTGGAAGAATTGGCTGCACTAGAGATTGCTGGAAGCTATAGTTCAGAAAAGTAACTTTTAGTCTCTTGCAAATATATGTTTTATTCAGACATTTCCCTGAAATTACTGTATCTTTAACTCCCAGAAAATGTAGTTATATTTTAATTTCAGATGGATAAGGACTCCATTTCTTGGTTTGTTTTTCGTTTTTGTGGAAGACCTCTGGTTGGTTTCTGCGACTGCAGGACCAGATAGTGATCAATCAGGTCCTCTACTATATTAGAGCAAGGCCATGATTTTAGAAAACAGTGTTATTTGTTAATCATATTCTTCCTGAGTCAGTGCTTGCTTGCACATAAAATATTGATTTATTAGAGGAGCCAAGCACGGATGGTATTAGCAGTGAGAATAAGAAGCAGAAGAGCTAAAGATGTATGCAGGCGCTTTGTGGGTTTAGGAAAGGTGTAGTTCCAGGGGGAAAACGTGGCTTCAAAATGAAGAGAGAGAGACAGGAGGATTATTAGGGTGATAGGTAGGGGGCAGTAGAAGTGTCTGAACTTCTGGCAGGTGTGTATGTGTAGTATAGATGGAGGAAGCAGAATTCAGGAGATGAAAAATGCATAAGGAGAGCTGGGAAGCAGCACTTACTTCAGCAGGGAAAGGCCAAAGATGGCAAAAGAGCAAGGCAAAGAGGAAGATTTGATTGACAAAGCAACACGAATAAAAACACAGGCAGGTTTCTAACTATTGGCAGATGTTGCTTCATTAGGAAGAACTCACATGGAGCAATAGCTTCTAGTCTTTGATTTACAAATTGATCCCAGCCCCAGGCAGTGTTCGGTTTAGGATGCCTGGCATCAGCTGTGTGCAGGTATGCATATTTTTATTTTTAAAATCAGCCTTAAGCTTTGATAGTATCCATAATGAGCACAAAAAAATCAACAAAATAGAAGATCTCTGTTATGAAAGGGTGGTGATGATAAAAATTGGAAAAATGGGTAGGATACCAGCTAACTGAAATGATGCAGTTGAGTGAGACAGAGTTAAGCATGTTAATTACCAATTCATATTGAAAACATTCATGTGGTTTCTTAATCTTCCAAGTTATTTTACTTCAAATTCCAGCACACGCCAGCAGTCACACAGAGGCTGCCTTTGTGGATTTACACACCTGATAGAACAGATGTGTGCACTTGGTTTTTTCAGTAACTTTAAAGAGTAGCTGGCAAATCAGAAGCTCAAATTTACCAATTATTTTGAACATAAAGGAGGAGAAGGCGGAAGCCTTGTCTGCTGCAATATATTCCTTCATTGTCACTGTTATGTTATGTCCATTCAAGTTAATTCCAATTTATGACAAACCTGTTTTAGGATTTGCAAAGGTGGTTCACTATTTCCTTCCTCTCTGTATGAGAAGTATGACCTATCCAAGGTCTCACCCAGTAAGTTTCTTTGGGATGAATGAGGAGTCAAATGCTTGTCCCCTAGAGCAGTGTTTTTCAACCTTTTTTTGAGCCGCGGCACATTTTTTACATTTACAAAATCCTGGGGCACACCACCAACCAAAATGACACAAAATAACCCTCTAACACAGTAATACATATAGTTAATATGTTTTAAAATGTATTTATACACTCAGTGTGAAACCTGAGTGGGCCTGTTTCGATGAACACAACATAGATATCCCGCCTTGTGTGCTTCGGACTGGGTCGCCTGGGCTGACGCTGCCCTAACATCACCACCCGGTGCTTCAAGGCCGCTGATCACCTAGGCTACCCTCAGGCAGGGAGGGAGGGAGGCGCAGGGGCAGGCCGCTCCCTTCCGAAGCCGAGAGGCAGGCCACGAAGGAAGGAAGGAAGGAATAAGGCCTGAGAGCAGGAGAGCCCGAGGCAGAGCCCAGGCCAGGAGAGGAAGAAGGGAGGAGGCCCCAGAGCTGCCTCGGCCCCAAAGCCCAAAGGAATCCTGGGCCAGCTGAGAGGAAAACAAAGCCAAAAGCTCCTCTCCAGAAGCTCTCCGCCTCCTCTGGAAGTGACCTCACAGGGAAGGGCGCCGCCCGGCCCCTCCCCTCCTCAGCCTCCAACCAACCACTTCTCCAGGAAACCGAGGCCCCGCCCCCTCCCCTCTCTCGGGACTTGCGCCCTGAACAAACATGGTGGTGCCAGGCGGGAGACCCTTAGAGAGGCGGGGCTTGCTTCTTGGCCAGCGTTGATTGGCCCTGCTGGTGCCCCAGGGGGAGAGACGGAGAGACAGAGCGAGAGGCAGGCTTCCCAGATGACTCCTGGCGGGGTGGTCGGTTCTTCCACGGCACATCTGATGATTGCTCACGGAACACTAGTGTGCCGCGGCACAGCAGTTGGGAAACACTGCCCTAGAGTTCTAGTTTGTCATGCTTCTTGCGCAACTGGGCATTATATTAAAAGTATTTTTAACAATTCACAGAGGCCCACATAAGCTAGGTGGACACAGCATGTTCACATTATTTGAGTAGCATTTCTTTCATGAGGAACATTTAGAGCTGGCTGCACTCACAAATTGAATGTCAGTGTAGAAACAAACAATGTATGAAAAGTACTTGTCATACAGTATTGGAATAATTTCAGCCAGGGAATAGGTGGGCTAAATTTATGAATAAATGAAAATAGTTCAATGAATGTAATATTTGGTTTTTTTCTGTTTTACTTTTAAGAATGGGATTTTTGTGTTACCATATATGGTCATGTATAAACTGAAGGCAGGTTTTGGGACCAAAATTATGAATTTTGATTTAACCCATGGATAAGTTAGAAACGCACCTGCCCCTGGCCACCTCCACAATTTTCACCCCCTTTTGTCACTCAGCCCAGGACAGTATTAACTCTTATTTTTCAAAAAGTAGTCACTTATGAAAAAAGGATAAATTTGTCTGTACTAGCCAAACTTAAAAGCAGCATAAGCACCTTTACTCTGTTGGCACTCCTTTGACAGGAAGTGCCCAATAGCCAGTGCCACCATTTTCCCACCCAGTCTTTCAAAAGTGACATGCCAGGAGATGCTTTTCCTCCTCACCTCCCTCCCTCCCATCCCCTGGCATGTCATTTCTATGAGCCAGGAGGACTCCAGAAGCACTTTAATTGCATCCAGGTAAGTCCTTTTAATTTTTACAGGCTTCCTTTGCGGGGTTTTGGGGAGGGGTTGGTGCCCTATTGGTTTTCTGGGCTCATTGAGCTCAAAAAGCTCAAGTGGATTGTGTAGATTGGGCACATACCTGGAAAAACCTGGGTCTTATCAAGTATCATATTAATGCGGGACAAAGCGCTTTACCTGGCCTTTTTGATGAGGCACAATGTAAGTACTGTACTGTAAGGGGGGGGGGTGCTCCCCACATCTCCTGACATGTCATTTCTACATGCCAGGGGGATTCCCGAAGTACTTTAATTGCATCCAGGTAAGTTATTTTAATTTTTACAGGCTTCCTTTGCGGGGTTTTGGGGAGGGGTTGGTGCCCTATTGGTTTTCTGGGCTCATTGAGCTCAAAAAGCTCAAATGGATTGTGTGGGTTGGGCCCATACCTGGAAAGACCTGGGTCTTATCAAGTATCATATTAATGCGGGACAAAGTGCTTTACCTGGCCTTTTTGATGAGGCACAATGTAAGTACTGTACTGTAAGGCGGGGGGAGGGTTGCTCCCCCCATCTCCTGACATGCCATTTCTACATACCAGGAGGACTCCCGAAGTACTTTAATGGTGCCTGGGTAAGTTCTTTTAATTTTACAGGCTTTTTAAGGAGGTTTTTTTGGGTGTTTGAGTGACCTACCAGAACATACTGGGAGGACATCTAGACACCCCTCCAGGAAAGTACGGGTTTTGGGGTGAAGTGTGGGGACTTAAACATGCACCTGAGCGGGGGTCTTAAACCCATTTTGGTGCGCATTTAAGTGCTATCTGGAAGCAGCCTGTGTTAGATATCCCGGACATAAATGTTTGCATCCCAGGATAAGTGTGCTACCAGTCTATTAGCTCATGTTTTATTCTGTCTCTGTATTTTCACTTCAACGGTACATGAGCATAAGTTTAAGAATTATAGTGTTCCTCTGTTTAATAGTAGGCAGTTGGATGTATATGTCATGAGTGTGTGTCTCAAATGTCTCCCTTTTTCTCATTGAGTTCCAACAACATCTGAGATTCACATGAGGTCTACTGTAGCTCAATTTACTGTAATCAATTGTTCTGGTGTCCATTCCAGGGAAACCATTCCAGAGGAAAGCCTGAGGAGAGCCAAGCAGATCGGCTTCTCGGATAAGCAGATTGGGAAATGTCTGGGAATATCTGAAGCACAGAGCAGGGATCTGAGGCTGAAGAAGAACATAACACCCTGGGTGAAACAGGTACAACTATGTGGCCTGCCAGTAGGATGGTGAGGTCATGGTGTATATATTCAATGTGGGCATGAAATTAAACTGTTCCCTGAAAATTAATTTACAATAGAGGAAACAACTGATCCCATTATGCATATGACAAATTGGACATCTTCCTAGAGAATGTGTTTGTCCTATGGAAAGTAGCCTTGAAAAAGTCAGTCTGTCACCATTGAGTTGTTATATTTGCTCAAATTAACTGCATTAAATGAGGAAAAATACTTTTTTGGGATTGTGGTTCCCAGAATTCCTAAACATGGAGGCATGGTGACTGGAGAAGTCTTTGTGCTGTGATCTAAAAAATGAACTTTTCTGAGTTTTGCCTATTTGTTTTCCAAGCATTAATTTTTTCAAGGATAGGGATGGGAATCATGTAGCCCACCCACTGCAAGTGACCCTTGAGGAGACCTCAGAAACAAAATCATATGTGACTTGCTTGAATAATTATGAGAAAATTATGTGGCTTGGCAAGTTTTAGGACTTCAGGTTCCCAAGTTGCTTATGAGAAAGTCACACCATTGATGTGACAGAAAACATTTTGAAGATTTGTGTTCTTTTGCAATCTTATACAACTAAGGCAGTCTCCTCTAGCCTGCTTTTGAATGAAATGGCTTCTTCCTTCCAATTTGAGGAAAGAAGTATAAAATATTGGAAAGTGTGATGACCCATCAGGTTGTGTGGCCATGTCTGTCTCTAAGCAATAATTTTCATAAAGTAATACTTTAAGTGCCCCATCATCGTACGTTCATTTGGTATTCATTGTGACAGTGCTGCACACACAGCATGTTCATCTGGTATTCATAAATGTTACCATAAGTGGTCTGTAGTCATTTTACTGTTTGATTAAAGAGTGTTGATACAGTAAGGTTCTACCAGCTGACATTGCCCTGTTCCTTTAAAGCAGTGGTTCTCAACCTGTGGGTCCCCAGATGTTTTGGCCTTCAACTCCCAGAAATCCTAACAGTTGGTAAATTGGCTGGGAGTTCAGGGAGTTGTAGGCCAAAACACCTGGGGACCCACAGGTTGAGAACCTCTGCTTTAAAGAGACAATTGACTACTTTTGTACCCTGAAAGTCTGTTGTTGAAGCTGTGATTTCCTTAGCGTTGTTGTCTTTGAAATATCCTGCTCTAAGGTGTTTCCACACAACCCAAAGATCACACTTAGGACTTTTATCACATTGGACTAACGATTTGCTATGCATTGTGGAGAATCCATGGAGTCCTGGCAGGGAGCATGGAGAACCCGTTGTTCCATGGCCTACATTGCCTGCCTTACCAGGACCCTTTTACTGTGGTGGCAACTTGCACCATTTCCTCTCCTCTTTCACCATGAAGCCCCATCAGAAGTTGATGTGCATTGTGGGAAGGGCTCTGTGGTGAAAGAGGAGAAGTAATGGTGTATGATGGATAAATCAGCCCATCTGATGAGGTTGTTGGATACTTCTTTTAAGCTCCAAGTTCCTATACTATTTTTCATTCTGTGATATACTTGTTATTACCAGAATAGGAGCCAAAGTTGTCTCTCCTTTCATTAAACGACCAGAGACAGTCTGTCCTTTGAAAGGGCATTCTTTTTGGTGATAGAAAAGAATGTGTTTCTTCTAGACTGTTTCAGCGTGCGCGCGCGCACACACACACAAACAGTGAAGGTATGGACTGATTAATTCATTTTAGCAGGAGCTTTCATGGATTTCAGGTGAAACCATGAAAGCTCATACTAAAATGATTAAGGGTTGCTAGATGATTACTTCATGCCTTTTCGGTTTTATGCAAAACTATGTAAGATATCTTGAACAGTCCCTTGAGACTTGGCTATGCATACTTAGACATTTGACTTCATGAATGTGCATGTCAAACCCCTGCCCTACAAAATAGCATTCACTTTTGAAAACTCTTTCAACACTGTGTTATGATTTGTTGTTATTTGTTGTTATTTGACATGCAAAATCATGAAGACATGCGCCCAATTCCCCATTTGTGCAGAACTTGTAATGCAAATCTTTGGATCCTGACTATTATAACACCCCTACCCAGCATGCATTCAGTAACAGCGATGGTGATGAATGACTAGATTAATACCTCATTGTGTAGAAATATGGTATATAGGTGTTTATTTTTAAGTTAATCTAAATTAGCAGATTGCAGTGTGGAGTACTGCTGTTTTGGGGTTCTAGCCAACCTTCCTTCATTAGAAGCCTTCATTCTATATGCTGCGATGAAAGAGGTAGGGTTTAAATAGCTTACCATTCTGCCTTATCATTTGCAAAGCCTCATGGTCTCTGATTGTGGAGGTTATCAAAAGCACACACTCCCATTCGGTGCCTTTTCTCACCTTTGCCTAGGCAAATGTTCCATTCATGGTGCTCTGGGTGCATCTGTCCTCACCCAGAACAGCAGTTTTACTTACTATACATAGTCCTTATTGAGCCATTCCATCTCAGGGCCCTTTTACGTAGGCTCAAAACTGGCAAAATCCTGGCATTTTAAATTCAAGATCATCCCAGGGGATATTGATCCCAGCCCCCTGTTTCCCTTGTAAACTTACCGGAGAAGCCTACCTCCATTTGCAGGCCTCTCATAGCAAGCTTTGGAGAGGGGCTCCCTCCATATAATCCAGTTCAATGTAATTAAAACTGCATTATATCAGTCTACACTAACCTTTATAATGCAGTTCAAACTGCATTATATGGCAGAGATGTTTTGTACTACTACAAAGGATTTATTTATTTAATTTATTTAAAATATTTCCATTCCATCCTTCTCGACCTCCATGGAGGGACTCAGAACGAGTTCTAGCAGCAAAGATTCAATGCCATATAATATAATCATATAATAAAAATGACATACATAATAAATAATTATATACATATATATAACAGTTCACCAAGTTAAAACATCATCAAACTCAACCCAAAATTGCGGTCCAATAAAATATTTGTCTTTACCAGTACAATCCATCTAATCTGCAAAAGCCTGATTCCATAGCCAGGATTTCAGTTGTTTCCTGAAGGTCAGGAGGGAGGGGGCAGACCTAAGGATGTTTTGTACTGCTACACAGCTTGTCCCACCCCCAAGTATGTAATAATCCTATCTCTTGTTGCATGTAAATTGATTTATTAAAGTATATCAGATAATACAAATATGTTAAGTCATGTTCATTTGATGATGACTGGCATGTTGCCTAACAGTACCTGGGCAGGAGAGGGGCAGAAAACGGGGAATCTGGAGAAGGGAAAAATGAAGAGATAGAAATAGTGAAGCATGGGATCCTGATAAATGGTTTGTATTCATGATGACCATTTCTCCTCTGCCTCTGCAGATTGACACACTGGCAGGAGAATACCCTGCTGTAACTAATTACCTCTATGTCACTTATAATGGCCAGGTAAGTACTGTAATTTACTACTGTATAGCTGCAGAGTATTATGATATATTTCCCCCCATTAGTATCTATTGACCTTGCAACTCAAATTCACTCAGTTTGGAGACAGGTATAGTTTCAAGCAGCTGGCAGAGGCATAATCCCACTGGAGGACAGGTGGAAATATTTTTCTGCTATTGTTATGGGGAAAGTGAAAATGCAGCCCAAAGCATTTACAGTTCTTTTGAGTCAGCATAGCAAAGATACAAACAGTGAAAATTTACCCAGAGTGCCAAAGTTTTGTTCCCTAATTCCCAACATGTATGAGCAACCAATATATAGCCTTTGCTCTTTATCATGGACTGCCACAGGAAATTTTATTGACAGCATGACATTTTGCAGTGAGATATCTATCTATCTATCTATCTATCTATCTATTATCCATCCATCTAGAGAGAGAGAGAGAGAGAGAGAGAGAGAGAGAGAGAGAGAGAGAAGGGGGGAAGAGAAGAGAAATTTAAATTCTCTGTACAAAATTTTATTCTCAGTGCCAAATTCTCAGTACTGGAAATTTTATTGATGGAGGGATGCGTTCCTAGATATTTTGCAGTGGGATAGATAGATATTTAAATTCTCAGTACCAAATTCAGTTTACATAATGCAATATACTATGAGCACAATGGGTAGCTCTGCCCTATCCCATTTTACACCATTTATTGACATTGAATTGAGTAATGAAAAATGCTAAATCCTTTCCCATACCAGCAGTGTGCTCAAATGAATATCAACATGCCGATTGCTTTGTTTGTGATGAGGCAGTGCTGGTATAAATAGGTAATTATGAGCAGAGTTTTAAAAGTTAATTTTTGGATGGCAACATCCAGACTCTCTCAGATAGCACTAAGAACCTGTAGTCCAACAAGTATAAAGTAACTTTTCCAAACTCTGGAGTAAGAATACATGAAAGAGAGAATAGTGGCTTAGGGCCTAACAGCAATCTCTTAAGCAAAACTAAAATATATTCACTGAAACTAAGAGTTGATGTGCCATTAAAGCGTAAAGCATAAATGAAGGATGCCAGCAAGGCATCATGCCAAATCATTGGGATTTATTTTTGAAAGAGGTTGAAAATCAACAAATTGGTTTTTGGAGTAGTTGTTATTGTTAACTGCTTTAAAGTTGATGGCTGTTAATAGACATTGGGATAGATGTCATTAAGCAATAAAACAAGGACGACCACCCATGTTTAGCTGAGATACTTGTGAAGACTAAGCTTCATAATGTGGGGAGTGTATGCAATATAACCTGATGTTCCCTGCGTAGATAAAAGGAAAGTTACGAGAAGACAATTTATTCTAGAAAATTCTGTTAGATTGAGCCCAGGATAGAGAAAATGACACTGTTGCATTACCTGTAATGGTTGCCATTCTTTTAAGCTATTGTGATATTAGATGAAATGAGTGAATTGTCAAGGACACAGATAAGTAGCAGAGCACATTGCTGAATGGGTTTGCTATTTCAATTTCCATTGAAAGATATTGGTCAAATTGTGGCTATAAACAACTCTGTGATAGGTGTGAACACTGCTGAAGGAGATAGACAATTGAAATTGCAGCCCACTGTACAACTATAAACTCTATTGGATTGATTGGTGGGTACTATTCCCTTATTCGGGTTGAGACCAAAAGGGGGCACTAGATAGAGAAGTATAGCCCATTTTACCGGGGGTTGGGGATGGAGGCATGGTTGAAAGAGTAAAACCATTTCCCCGTTTTCCTGTTATTCCCGCCACCCATGTTGCTGTCATGGAAACAACCCTCGTTTATGACATGGAAGGGAATAATCAGCAAAAATGGGAGAATTGGTTTTCCTTCTTCGACTCCCCCCTGTAAAATAGACTATCCTCTCTGTCCAGGACCCAGTTTTGGTCTCTGCCTGATTAATGGAACAGTGTCGGTTGCTTTCTACTTCTGAATAGACATGCAAAAAAATTGCAATGCAAGTCTGACTCATATTGGGCCATGTTCAGGTTTTCATAAATGGTTAAAGCATGTCACATCAGTTTAGTTTAATCCAATAATATGTTCAGTTCTTTTGTGACTCCATCATGAGCTGGCTGTGTTACTGAAACAGAGGAGAGGGTGTCATAGGACTACTCTTCCTCAAAGGTAGGATGCAAGAGTTACAAATGTATGGTCTTACATTTGGATCTGCCATAATCTAGAGAATAATCTGCCACCGGGAATGTGGCGCAGCTGGCTAAGTGTCAGCTGCATAAGATCTCTCTCTGACCAGTAGGTCATGAGTTCGAGGCCTGCCCGGGTCGAGGTGGGTGCTTGACCTTTAAGTGTAGCCTGCTGTCGACCTTTGCAGCCCGAAAGACAGTTGCATCTGTCAAGTAGGTAATAAAGGTACCACAATAAGTGGGGAGGCAAATTTTGACTGAATTATGAGGCCATTAAAGAACTCCAGGAATGTGGAAGAACAACAAGGGATGCTGGAAACACTGAGAGATGAGGAGTACATCAGCTCCCCCTGGTGGCCAGAGTTTGCCTCTGTTCGTTTATATGTGTGTTTGTGAAATAGCAGGAATTGCCTGCTAAAGTATGTGTATCTGTAATCCTCTCTGAGTTCCCTTCGGGGTGAGAAGAGTGGAATATAAATAAAGTAAATAAATAAAAGTGAGAAATATCTCCTCCCAATTTTTAGAAATAAGAAGAATAGCAAGGGTGGAGACAAAATTTATGCCGATGATCCAGATTCAGTTGGCAAAATATTCTCAGAGGAGAGCCAGCTCCAGCTACTGAGTTTTCCAAACTATGGAGTATATAATGGAGTATATAATCTTCTGCCAAACTGCAGCATATTTTTCCATACTTGAATATCACTTTTTTCCCAGTGAGTTCCAACTGGTTCAAAACACTTTGGAAGTGGAGCTGTAGAGATAGACAAACATTTTCTGTGCTACCATTACTAGTTAAACTGGTCCTTTTGCAGCATCTGCTTTCTATGTAGCTCTGGCCCTGGAAAGCAGATGCTGCAAAACCTGTCTTCCCAAGTCTTTAGATATAGCTCTTTCTGCTGGGCCCAAATTCAGAAGCACTTCAGATAGTTATATCACAAACCCTGATCTGAGGTCATGGAGCGTGGCATCTTAGAAGTTGTTTTTTAATTGAAAACATTCATTATAGAAACATTGTTTTGCCAGCCAGCATTAATCATTGGAAAGATTCGAATGCTATTTTAAACCTATATATTCCCTTGTTTATTACGTGATTATTCATTCTATTCTATGTCAACGAGACACGGGATGTATGTTACAAGGGTGGTTCAGCATCTTTAAAATGCTTCTATGAGGTAAAACGGAGTTTCTAAACTACCAAAACAAACCTGCTTATTTCAATGTGGAGTTAAATGAGGTCAAACTGAAATCCGAATAGTCTTATTTCTAGAGGGAAAAAAACCCTATGAGGTACAGATGGTTTATTATCATGAGCACAGTGGATGCTGTTGAGAGTAATTCCCAATAACTTCTCTTACTGTGTTCTATTTCAGGAGCATGATGTAAAATTTGATGACCATGGAATGATGGTGCTGGGCTGCGGACCGTATCACATAGGTAAATCTTGCTTATAGTCCTCTTGTCGTTTGCCAGCTAAGCCTCTCCTTTGAAAGTCCTTTTGCTTTGTTTGGCACACTTCTTCTGTAATAGCTTTTCACAGTGTACTAGAATTTCTCAGGCAAAACTTGCATTATGTGATTTGAGTGCTGCATTTTGTAGCATTGGAAATAAAGGTGCCACTTTTCAGCTGAATACCTTAAAAGACCTAAGAAGGGTCAGCTGGTTTCTGATCATAGAATAATGCATAGAATAAACTTAGTGATGCCTAGCGAAATGTTCTCTTACGAAAAAACTAGATTTCATAATTTTTAGTTTTCCAGTAATACAGTAATCTCTGAATAATCATATCTTTAAATGCTTAACTCACAAAAATGCAAAAATGGCTGTTTTTGGATTTACCTGGAAAGGTTGCCTTCTTCTTCGAATGCCTAAACTCTTCTCCTAAATGTTCAGCTGACATTATAAGTTACTGCAAGGTTAGAAATTTGAGGAATGAAGGATAATTTCAATTCTTATCTTAGGGAGCAAAGCTTTCATTTCCCCCAGAGCTGCACCCCTAGACCAGTGTTTCCCAACCAGTGTGCCGTGGCACACTAGTGTGCCGTGAGCAATCATCAGGTGTGCCGTGGGCAATTGGAACCTCCAATACCCTTTCTTCCGCCTCCTACCGAACACTTTTTCTCCACTCGGGCTCCCTTCTTCCCAGCCTCGCTCTGCTCAGTTTGCCTTGCTTTGCTTATGCTGCCGCTTCTGCGGAAGGGGGGAGGGAGGATGACGTGACCCGTGCGGGTGCTACTGCGCAGACTCACCCCACGTCTTCCTCCCTCCCCTCCCCCCTCCCCTCCTGAACACACTCATGCTGCCCCCTCAGATCAAAATGGCGGCAGAAGCGGCAGTGTGAGCAAAGCGAGCAGAGCGAGGCTGGGAAGAAGGGAGCCCGAGTATTTTCTCTTGGTTATGGGAGTTCTGTGTGGGAAGTTTGATTCCATTCTATCATTGGTGGAGTTCAGAATGCTCTTTGATTGCAGGTGAACTATAACTCCCAGCTGTTGAGCAAGACCTTCGTGTGTGTCTTTCTGCCATTCCTGCCAGGATATCTATGTTGTGTTCATCGAAACAGGCCCAGGTTTCACACTGAGTGTATAAATACNTTTANAAACANATTAACTATATGTATTACTGTGTTAGAGTGTCATTTTGTGTCATTTTGGTTGGTGGTGTGCCCCAGGATTTTGTAAATGTAAAAAATGTGCCGCGGCTCAAAAAAGGTTGAAAAACACTGCCCTAGACAATAATGTCAACCTACATTCAAATCTGTTAGTGATGGTTTAGATGTCATAGATGAAGAAGAATGTTAATGGTTCCAGGACCCATGCACTACTACAGTAATTCTGGGAAGGTGCTGCTCCACCGGTCCAGGGCACATATGTTTACACCTATGCCTATAATAGGGGCAGATTTGATTCCTTTCCCTGACCTTGACATGTTGCAATGCCTGTAGGCATTCCTTGTAGTGTGCTATCCTTTTAAAATCCCTTCTTGCTTTGTCTCTGTCTTGGCAGGGAGCAGTGTGGAGTTTGACTGGTGTGCCGTTTCTTGCATTCGCACATTGCGTCAGCTCTGTAAAAAGACAGTTGTAGTGAACTGCAACCCAGAGACGGTGAGCACTGATTTTGATGAGTGTGACAGGCTCTACTTTGATGAACTGACACTGGAGAGAATCTTGGACATCTACCAACAGGAGGTAAAATAAATATAAGATTAAGAAATGGAACAAGCCCCAAAGGGATAAAAAAAAATCAAGGTTCTGTAATATGAGCCAAGCCCTTTGCAGTCAGTCTCATTGCCACCTTTGACTGGGCACTTCCTAAAGCTACTTGTTTTTGACCCTGGCATTATATTTTGCATGGTGTTGCTGATCATAGTAAGTACTCAGTCATGACTGCCAAATAAATGCAGCTTCCCCTGCCTCCAGATATGACATATTGTGCAGTATTTACAAGCTGATTAAATTTATTCTACAGTTATTTATGGCTCAAATTGTTCTGCCCTTGGTGAGCTTAATTTTAACCTGTGATTGTGAAAGCAATTACACACATGCTTAATTTTATGTATCAGGACAATGACACTGAAGCAAAGTGATTTTTAAAATGCTAAACATAACAATAAGGGCATCTGTTGTGTGTAGTATCTCAGTAACTTTCATGGGTTGCTGTGACATGTTTCTACAGGTTGAGTATCCCCTATCCAAAATGCTTGATATCAAAAATGTTCTGGATTTTTTCAGATATTGGGATACCTATATTTACATATATGTACAAAACACTACAAGTACCAAACATGAGATATCTTGGAGATAGAATACAATGCTAAACACAGAATTCATTCACACTTCATGTACATGTTATAAACATAGCTTGAGGGTCATTTTATACTATGTTTTTATACTTTGTGCATGAAACAAAGTTTGTGTACATTGAACCATGAGAACAAAGGTGTCATATCACAGCCACCTATGTAGCTGGTTTTGGAGTGTTTTGGATTTCAGAATGGATGCTTATGAGCTCTTTCTCCCAATAAGGAATATTTGACATGTTCATACTTTTAAAACATAAATGCCCTAAATGTTTTGACATGTTATTGCTAAATTGATAGAAGCCTGACAGCATGGATTGTCTGGCTAGTTTTTTTCACCTTAAAGAAACTAAAAGAAACTTCAGGGCAAGTCAACACACCAACTTATCAGTTTTAGGGAACAAGATCTACCATCCTTCTTGCATCGGAGAAATTGGAGGAGAAATAGCTCATTTACACCTCATTTCTCTCATAGAAAACAAAATTTTCAGCACGGAAAATATTTCTATGGAAAATAAATATGTACGTTTTGAGGAGAATGCGTCCATAATTGCTAAGATTCCTGCCAGTTCAGAATTATTCTCTTTAAGGTTTCATGAGAGTAACAAAAGAAAATTCTGAGCATTTTGGGGAGGGGGGAGTATTTTAATTCCCCCCCCCCCTCTCTATTAGAACATCATGATGAGTGGTTTTGACAGCCATAGCTCTTTGACAACATTTTTCATAGTATCACAAAAGGTGTTTTCTGGATACTAATCTTGTAGATCAGGGATGCTCACTAGGTAGATCTACTGGTAGATCGCGTAGGGCATCCTGGTAGATCGCAGACAGGGTGGGAGGAAGGCTCAGTCCTGCCCCGCAGGCTCCCAATGCCGCCCAAGTGCTGCCGGCCCTGGGTTATCTGAGGTCCTTTCCACACAGTTGAATAAAATCCCATGTTATCTGCTTTGAATCAATTATATGGCAGTGTGGACTCAGAAAACCCAGTTCAAAGCAGATATTGTGTTATATGTATCACATTTTTGTAGTGGGTAGGTAGATTATTTTGACTTGGTTGTTTTATAAGTAGCTCGCATGCTGAAAAAGTGTGAGCACCCCTGTTGTAGATGCTCTGTTTTCAGGTTGTAAGGCATCGCTACTAGAAGGGGATAGCTGCAATTTTTTTGTGTGAGAGCCAAACAATCTTGTGTTTCTCTGGATCCAAACTATTCTCATTTCTGTTTCATGTTTATAGATGACTGGTTACAATTAATGAACAGCACTGTGTTTCCTAACATTTTCTTTCCATCTAAATCCTATAGGCATGTGATGGTTGCATCATCTCTGTAGGTGGACAGATTCCAAATAACCTAGCTGTGCCACTCTACAAGGATGGGGTTGAAATTATGGGTACACACCCTCTGCAGGTTGACCGGGCAGAAGACCGATCTGTATTTTCAGCTGTTCTTGATCAGTTACAGGTGGCTCAGGCACCCTGGAAAGCAGTTGATTCCTTGGTATGTACTAAATATGCATATCAGTAATGTTGTGTGTCTTCAAGTCAATTTTGGACTATGGTGATAGTAAGTTCAGATTATCATGGGGTTTTCTGGCAATATTTGTTTTGAGTCAGAGAAAGTGTGACTTCTGCACCCATTGGATTTCCCTGGTTGAGTAGGAATTCAAGCCCTGGTTGCCAGAGTTGTAGTTCAATGCTTGAACCACTACACCACTACACTCACCAGACACACACACACACACACACACACATATACACACACATATATACACACACACGCACATAAAATTTCTGTTTAGCAATATTGATTTAAGGCAGAAGTGACAATTTCAGTTTGTCTATTCTTGGAAGGATGCATTCATATTTCAGCAACAGCTTAAATCTACCATCCATGAAGTCAAACAAGGTGGTGGCCTACTTCTCAGTGAGCTTTTATTTGGGATTTACCATTTCTGAAAGCAGATGGGGGCTCATGTGATAGTAATCACGTACTTATGTGCCCCCTCTGAAGTATATGTCAAGGAGAAGGCAAATTTTGATTCCTTTTCTCTGATCTGCTTGGGCTGGAGGGATTTTTATTGTCCCCCCTCATCTGCAGTCCAAATTGGTATACTTTGTATACTCATTGGTCATTTACAATTGTGCCATTATATCTTGATAAGACTCAGACAGTACCATGGTTTGCTTATACTGTCGTCTGAACCAGTAGGAAACATGGGGTGCTGGGTTGAAGAAAACAATTGTTCCATTTGTTGAACATTAGCTTCAGTTTCCATATTTTCTGGAATCCCAAGTGTTCATGATTCTTAGGACTTCATCACACACATAAACACACACAAATCAGTGTTTCTACACATTTAAGAAAAGGCAACCCATTGTGCCTTTCATATGATGCAAGTTTCAATTGTGGAGCGAGGTATTGTGTGGTTTCTAAAGTGTTGGTTTTTCCAATGATTCCTAAGACAGTTGGAAATCGACTTATTTTTAAATTCCCCGCATAGAGGTGAGCAAACTGGCTAATTTCCCCATGTGATGTCAATCCCTGTTGCCAGCTTGTAAATAAAATGATGACACTGTGTGTGGGAGGAGCCAAAATACCAATTTCCCCAAATTCCCAACACAGAGGCTTGGGGGAAAATCAACCACCAATTCAAAGGCTCTGGGAAAGATTAGGGTTAATTTAAAACCACTTACTATGATCTGGAGTAATGTTCTTTTAAAAGATAAATAATCAAAATCCTGGAGGGCCAATGGGAGGAAATCTTTGTGCGAAAGATTCCAGGGGAAGTACTGCACTAAGAAAGGTGCTTCTGTTTCAGTCAAGGGTCTTGAGTGTAAACAACCCCAGTGCCACCGTAAGAAAGGTGCTTCTGCATCAGTGAAAGGGTCTTGAAGGCAGTGCTGCCTTAAAAGATACCTGTTTTCAAAAGTGTGCTGGTATCCTTGAAATGGGAGGAGTCATCCCCTGCTGATGTGATGCAAATTAAGTGGATGGTTGAGTTAGAAGCTGGAGGAGGCAATCTTAGTGTGGTGGAAGTGAGTAAATTCTTCGTCTTCTTTAGAGGCAGAACCCTATGAAACTCCACTCTTTCACACTCTTTCCCTCGTATTCTCAAGCTCCATGTGATGAAATCAGTTGAGCTCAGCTAGTTGGACCAATTCTAGTCTCTGTCAGCTTCCAATGTATTTAATCATATCTTATTGTTCTCCTATCCCTAAAAATAATGCAAATGGTGTATAAAGGTTGCCCGTCATGCAGTTTTTAAAAAAATTCTCCTATACATTGTAATGTGCATTTTACCTTAATATATGCATTTTATATTCTTTGTGGTATGGTTTTAGGGTTTTATTGAACTGTATTAAAATAAGGAAATGTGTGAATCAAAGTATATCACTGGTTAGATCCAGGCATTGATTTTAGAAATATAAATAAGTTGACCCCATCAGACCTCGGTATTGACCTATCTCTTAAGTGCCAACTTCTTGAACTATTTTATTTCTAGCAAGTTCCCTCCCTGAAAACTAGTGACCCATTCAGAAAATTCCAATTAACTTATTTTGGCCTTGATATGGGAATAAGGAGTCTGTCTCTAGGGATACTGTCATCACTGGACTTCATTTTTGCAAGTTCTGAGTTCTGTACACTTGCCCAGAGCCAAATACATTACCTTTTATTGGTTTCTCAGTCTAAAATATAAGGTTCAAACTACTTGCTAAAAGAGCTATGTAATTCCTTTTTCTATTGGTTTAAAAAAATCTCAAACAGATTGGGACAGTTTGCATAATAAAAAGAGAGAAGAAATGGGGAAGAAAACGGCTTAGTTATTTTGATGATTTCATAGTCCAAAATAATCCTCCAAAACCTGTATTTTTAAAAGTCAATCTTACACACTGAAACAAAATATTCTATTATACATCTTAGTGCAATGTCTCAAGGAAACTTCTATCAACATTACTTTTTAAGTACTTCATTATGTCACTTATTCTTATTGTGTCCTTCACGTCAATTCTGACCCTATGGCAATTCTGTCATAATGTTTTCATGGCCAAAACCATTCAGAGGGATTAGCTATTACCTTTCTGTAAGTCTTAAAATCTATGACTAAACCATGGCCTAAAATGGAGTGGGGAAACCACAAAATCATTTCAACTCTCCAGAAGTAGCATGAAAATGTGATTATTATCGGCTATGATCGAGTATGATTGCCTTCCAAATATTGGTTCTTGGCAGTGGGTCCATAGGTGACTGTAGGGACCTATTCTTGATCTGCATTCTTTTTGAAGTAAAGACATCAGTTTCCAGATGGAAGGCAGTCCCAACAAGGGTTGGCTTGATGCACCTTCCTCTTGACACATTTCTCCCTTTTGCCCTCCATTCGTGCCTCTTCAAATTCCATAGCACTGTTGGTAATACAAGAATCTGTCATGGTTCTTGTGAGAAGTCTCTGACCCGTACAATTATATGGTCTAAGAGGCACCAATTATTTGACAAGGGGTGCTTCCATGATGTCTTAAAATGGGTTTTTGAATGGAAGAGCATGTTGGTGATGACAAGGTTGTGTTCTGAACATTTGGTGAGAAGTAAGATGTCAATCGGTTTGCTATTTCCAACCCCATCTTTTCCTATAATCTCTGGCCACAGGTCGAAATCTCATCCAACTATTGCATTAAAATCACCCAGGAGGATGATTTTCTCCTCTTTAATATCTCCAATGTGTCCAGCTGATGCCTTCATCAGCATCTAGTGTTGGTGCATAGACACTTATGATAGTTGCCTGCTTGTTTTTGACAAGATTAATTTGGAGTGTTGTGAGTTGTTAGTTAATGCGGATGGGTTCTTCAAACAGATGCTTCGGCCGGTCATTTGCTCAGTTGACTCCGTGTATTCTTTATTCTTGTTCAGGCAGTTCCTTCCAGAAGAAGGTATAATCTCCTTTTTCTTCGTTCAGCTGCACCTCTCCTGCTCTCTGGGTCTCTTGAAATGCTGCTATATCAGTGTTAAAGCACATCGGCTCCCTTGCAATAATAACAGTCCTTCATTCGGGGTGTTCATTGTCTGTGTTGTCCAACAGTGTTCCACATTCCAAAATTCATTTTTCTTTTTTGGCTGCAAGGTGGTGACCCATCTGTATACGGCAGTCCAGTCAGGAATAAGAGAGGCAGACTATGTTTAGGGCACCTTTTCTAGTCCCCTCCTCATATGGGTTGAGCAGAGTATATCCTCAAAAGGGCTGCTGAATCATTGATATAGCTGCCAAACTACTCAACTGCCTTGAACCTTGAGGTTGAATGACTGAATCCATATCCACTGCCAATGAGCCAGTCTGTGACTAGGGGCTTTCAGATTTCACAGTCCTGCCCTTGTTGCCATGGGACTTTTTGTTGGTCTTATTTTCTTTTTCTTGAAATACCCCTGTGTGTGAATTTTGTTATTTGTGTGGGTGTCAGTGCACACCTGACCAACACACTGTCTTCAGAGAATGAGATTCATATCCAGTGTTATGGTTAACCCGATGACTGGTGGCTTCTCATCTGTTGCAGCCTTCTTCTGCCTTCATAGCCATTGTAACATGTACAATATCATTAAAAATATGATATGTTACATACACAAAAAAGGTATTAGCAAATCTTTTATTTAGCCCAGAAAGTTGTGTGTTGCTTCTAGCATGTTTTTCCAAGCTCTGTTTTGTACATGTGGGAGAAGTAATGCTAGGAAGATTCATAGGACAAAAATTAAGTAGGCTTTTCGTTCAGTACCTTCCTTCAGTTCAATGTAGCTTCCACTATGTAGTTTGGGGTTTTGGCCCTTTTAAGGGGGAAATTGCAGAAACAATAAATTACAGAATTCTACAGTGAAAGATGTGATTCCACCCTGCTGCTTTCGGACTCTGTTGCTAAGTTCTGTGCTGCTGCCCTTAATATCAGACGGGTGATGATTGACACCGTAAGGCAACAATATCCTGTCTTTTAAAATATATTTTTATACTGATTTCTAGTCTGATTTTAAATAACTGTTTACTGGGGAGTTGTCCTTCTCCTCTTAGGGCGCTTGTGCCCGCTTTGTGCTGGTCTGTGACCGTAATAAAGTTTTGATTGATATATAATTTGAACCCCAGTGAGCATATCTCTATGTGCTGTTGTTTGAAAGCATCAGAATTGAGCTGAGTATCAAAGGAAGGAAACCAAGACTTAAAAGAATTTGGTCCAGCCACATAATAATAACTGAGTACTGGCCTTTTGACAAGATACAGGGCCGGATCTTGCAGTAAGCAAGGTAGGCACGCACTTATCACTTACTCCATTCAGGGGCGCATCTTAGTTGTCCCAGAGCCCGCTCTGACTCCTCGCTGCCATCGGCCGGTCCGCGCGGCGTCCACCTCCATGCCGACTCTGAGCACGAGCAGTGTAGCCTGAGGTCCGGAGGAGCCAGAGGAAGGGAAGAGAAGGCAGAGCACAGAGGGAAGGAAGGGGTGAGAGAAGGAGTGGCAGTCACCAGCCACAGCCAGCCAGGTCATCCAAAGCGGCCAGGGCCCGTTCCCACTTGCCTGGGTGATGGCACCAATTGCCTGGGTGATGGCTCCCATGCCTTTTCCACTGCCGGCATGATGGCACGCGCACCATTTTCCCTACCATTTCAGCAGGAATGAGAGGGGACGTGGCTCCGCCCTGGTCACACCCCCTCTCATTCCCACTGGGAAAATGGTGCACGTGACGTCATGGCGGCGGCAGAAAAGGCATGGGAGCCATACACACCATGTATGGCTCCCATATGGGCCATAGCGATGCCGCCGCCACGCTGACCACCGGGCACACATGCGCACCGTCCACGAGGTGGAAAACTGAGGAGGACGGAGAGCGAGGGCCGGAGAGCAAGGGGGTGCCAAAATAAGGTTTGCTTACTATTTTAAATTATCTTAGTCCAGCCCTGACAAGGTACATGCATCACAGTGACACAAAAAGTTCAGCAGCCACACTTAGGATTTACAAAACCTCTTTGCTGAACTACTTACTATATGATACTACCAGATCTCTCATTCAGAGAAGTTAGGAAATTTTCTCCCACATTTTCTGAACCCCTAAAAAAGAAAATGCATAATTCATATCAACTGTAAGCTTGATCCTTTTCTATTTTTTAGGAGAATGCTGTTGAATTTGCAAATTTGGTTAGCTATCCATGCTTGTTGAGACCTTCATACGTCCTGAGGTAAGTCTTATATTTTCAGTACATGCTGTAATTTCTGCATTGTCTGCATGAACTGAGATGTGAATTTTTTTTTTGAATACCTCTAATGCCACATTTAAAAGTTGCATAGTTTTCAGACCCATCATTGCACTCTGATGACTAAAGAAGCAATGAAAAAGTATATGTCCTTGTAGGTCATTTCGTAACTCAGGACATGCCCTTTTAATTCAATGTTGTGTTTTAAATGCCAAAGCAGGGTTGTTCCTTGTAAGTCTGAAATTAGGCATAATGTTGTCTCCTCCCCATTACCCAATCTCATGCCAGAGCTCAGAAATAACATGCTCTGAAATGAGTGACATCTTACACTTTCTCTTTTTTAACTCAGTATAAAGTAACACAGTCATACAGTAATATCTGAGGTAGGGGGTTGAAACAAGTAACTACTATTTGTTATTTCAAACTGTTACTTTTGGGGGAGCACTTCAATGTGATTTGGGAAGGAGATATTAGGGGTCCATTCAAACCATGTTAATTTTTAGAGAATGGGGCTTACTGTAGCTGCACCCTGCATTAAAAAAACACAAGGAGAAGTTCAAATCCTGATGCAGTGCATGAACTCAGGTATATTCATATTTTCTTTTCTTTTCTGGGGTGTATGTGTGAGGAAATGGGTGAGGGGGAAGGAGAACGGGAATCCAGCCCATGCTCAACCATGCTGAACCTCCTTCAGCAGATGACAATATCTCAGTCATGCCAAAATATGGCCAGAATTGGCATTTTTCATGCCAATTCTTAGCTGCCTTGTGTACCTGTGTAGAACCATCCCAAAACTGAGAGAATTTTCTCTTCCCTATCCATCACATACTTATTTATTTGCTTTATTTATATCCTGCTCTTCTCACCCCAAAGGGGACTCAGAGCGGATTACAGTACACATACTTGCAGACAATCCCTGCAGTTCAACATATGACATATAAACATGTGACATATCCATGTTCAAAGGTTTTAGAAACAGCTATGAAACATATGACCTCATCAGATGGGCCATCAAACTCGTTGCCCCACATCCCCCATTATCCAACTCACTGGGTGCCCCATTCCTAGGGGGGGGGGGGGTGTCAGCTGCCCAGCTTCCTCCCAATGCAGGAGGTTTCCTGCGTTGCCATTGTGGCAGCACATGCCAACTCTTCTATAGTTTTATGATGGAGATCTACTGGAAATAATTCAACATCATGGGATGGGAGCCAGCCAGCTCCCAGATAGATGATCCAGCACATGTTGTCGAAAGTAAGTCCATCTGACGAGGTTATTAGATATATCCAGTGTGGCTGTGGGATGTATTATTAACAACACCTCATATATTGATATTCTTTTAAATGAAATTCATGTTGTTTCACTGGTATATAAATAATAATAATCTTGATTTATACCCTGCCACCATCTCCCCAACGGGGACTTGGGGCGGTTTACATAAGGCCAAGCCCAGAAGTGCATTTCAATACCGTAACATAAAAAGCATAAAGCAACATTACAGTAAAATAATAGGGGGGGGGGAATCAAAATCAAGCATAAAATATAATAAACAGTGCAAAATAATACAATGGGGGAAAACAGACACAATCACGCTGGACGAGCACATGTGCAAGATACAATGATAAAAATGTTGAATGAGATAAAGTTAAAAACCTATATATTTGTTGGAGACTCATGAACAGGGTAGTAAAGACAGTCCTTCATGTGGGCAAAGACAGTAAAGTATGAAGACACATATTTCAGGGGAGTATGGCAGATCATTCTCCAAAAGCTCAACAGAAAAGCAGCATTTTTTTACTTTTAAAAATTATACACAAGAACAATTTTGTTTTTATATTACCAATAGTTTTTTCATTGATATTTTATTAAAAATGTAACCTACGTTGAGCGGTTCTGGCCCAACTTATATGTCTGAATGCATCTCCCCTTATGAACCATCTAGGACCTTAAGATCATCTGGGGAGGCCCTGCTCTCGTTACCACCTTTGTCACAAGTACGTTTAGTGGAGACAAGGGACAGGGCCTTCTCGGTGGTAGGCTATGGAATTCCCTCCCTATAGATATTAGATCAGCTACCTCCCTTTTAACATTCCAGAAAAAAAGTCGAGACGTGGCTTTTTGAACAAGCATTTCCAAATTCAGAGTAACTGACATAGGAAAATGGAATGACTACACAATGAGACCGGACAACATTTTTAACAAGGAAACACTATGAATTTATATTTTATTGATTTGTTTAGTTTTTATTATATGTTATGTTTTTAATTGTATTTATGATATTGTAAGCATTGAATTTTACCCTGTTAACCACCTTGAGTTGCCTACGGGCTGAGAAAGGCGGTATACAAATACAGTAAATAAATAAATCTCAATTTCCTCAAAAGCACTATGGAGGAATAAGTACTTAACCTGTTTCTTGGATTCTAGATGAGGGCAGTTTCTCTAGGGAGGGTATTTCATACCCAAGGAGTCACCAGTGGGAAAGCTGTGCTTTCCATAGTCGTCATCCTTTAGCAGTACATAGAAGAGGAATTTTAAATTTGACCTGAGTGATTAGACAGGCTCAAATGTAGGCAGTTAAATGTCTAAAACAAATGCAGTGGCACACATTTTTCTGACATTTCTCTTGGAACTTTTGAGAATTAGCGGCAAATGTCAGCATGTTATTCACAAATAAAATGAGATGTGGAGGTGGAGGAAAGAACCCTTGTGAATTGGAAATTATCCTAAGAATACTTTCAATTTTTACTCATAAAGAAGACGGGCATACCTGGATCATGTTAACAACGTCTGTGCTGAAAACCTCCTCTTTAGTTGTAGATGCTTTATGTTAAATTTATTATGTGGCAACTGTTTTTTTTCCCCAGGACATGGTTGACAAAACAAAACAAAGAGAACTGGATACGAGTTGAATCAATGTGCAGAGATGTTCTAAATGCTCCCTCTCCAATGCTTAATGCAGCAAAGTGCTTATTCACAGATGAGAGGATAGGAAGAGAAATAGAGTTTGCTGAGCACAGTTTGCAAGCACAAATGGAAATTGAGTCAAAGACTTCTGATAATAAAAGAGAGGCAAACTATCAATCTGAGGGTTGCAACCCTGACATTGAAAGAAGCAGAAAGAAAATTTAAGCCAGGGGACGAAATGATTGCCAGTACAGTGTAGCCATCAGCATATGTGTAAAAGGCCTCCATAATGCAATTAACTATAAGCGTTCATTAAATAATTCAATCCAATTCTTTTTCTTTTCCAATGGGACTTTAAAAGCAATCTGAAGGATTCTTGGGTATGGGAAGGATTATTTCATCCCATGCACATTTTGTTATAGAAAGTGTTTTGTGTTGTGTGTGTATGTATGTGTGTGTATATCTCAGCAATGAGAATGTGTAACACAGAATTCAAAACTGAAAAAGGAAGGACAGAGCATTTTAATGTGTAATGTTTTGGGGGGTTTTATACTGTGTTTTATGTGTTTTACTTTGTTGGCATCGAATTGTGCCTTTTTGGAAGCCGCTCTGAGTCCCCCCTCGGGGGTTGAGAAGAGCGGGGTAAAATGCCGGAAATAAATAAATAAATAAATTTTATTTTCCATTGAAAGTTATTGGCACATGGAAAAATATATGCAGAGCCAAGCATTAATGACTTTGGCATGATTTCCAGTATAATTTGAACAGTAATAACAGGAACGTCAATAACAAAAGCCAGTATTTATGCTTATAAGTCCTGTACCAGAGTGGACATAATAGCATAGTGGTCAAAGATGTATGGTGTGAGCTGAAAATTAAGGAGGAAGTTGTACAAACCCAGCTGTAAGGCAAAAACATATATGTAATACGTTCTTCTGAAAGGAAAACAAACTGTTTCATATGCAAGTTGGGCATTTCAGTCTTGCATCTTACTTGTTAGTAATACTGACATTATGCAGAGCTTTGATATTATCTTAACGTGGTGAAATAAATGCTTATGTGTTTTTGACTGGATTACTGTAATGCACTCTACTTGGGGCTGCCCTTGAAGATGGCCCAGAAGTTTCAACTGGTCCAACAGGCGGCAGCTAGATTGCTAAGTGGAGCGACTTACAGGGAGCGGTCAACCCTCCTGTTTAAGGAGCTCCATTGGCTGCCATTCATCTTATGCTCCCAATTCAAAGTGCAGGTTCTTACCTACAAAGCCCTGAACGGTTTGGGACCCACCTATCTACATGACCGCATTTCTGTATACGAACCCAGGCGATCTCTCCATTCATCTGGAGAGACCCTACTCTCACTCCCGCTGCCTTCACAAGCGCAGTTGGTGGGGACGAGGGAGAGGGCCTTCTCTGTAGTTGCCCCCCAACTCTGGAACATGCTCCCCAAGGATATCAGACAAGCCCCCACTTTGGCAGTTTTTAGGAAGAGCCTGAAGATGTAGATGTTCCAATGTGTCTTCCCTGAACAAAGTAAATAACGCCCTGCTGTGTTCAATCCCTGCAAAGGTCCTCAGAAGCACTTTAATTACCTGTTGTGTGTCTGCCCCACATTGTCCTTGAAACCTTCCTGATATACAATCTACCTCTGTCTGCATCCAATGTTTATTTATTTTAAAATTTTGTTCACATTAGACCCGCCCGAAATGGTTTTAATTTGTCTGTTATTGCTTATGTTGAGTTTTATTGATTGTATTGTTTTATAATTGCTATAATTATATTGTTATTATGTGTTATTGGGCTTGGGCCTCATGTAATCCGCCCCGAGTCCCTTTGGGAGATGGTGGCGGGGTATAAGTGAAGTTAATAAATAAATAATAAAAATAAATAAATCTGCACTGCCACGTAATGCAGTTTCAGAATGCAGATTAGCTGCATTGAATTGGATTATAATCCACATTATATTTTTCAGTTCAATGTATGGCAGTGCAGATCCAGCATAGTAGGAAAGGAAATGCCAGGAGAAGGTAGGACGCATTGATCATACACAATCAAAACCAAATTACACTATGTAACACATTTTTTGTTCCTGGGTTATAGATGTAATTTCCTAATTGGTTCTATCATAAAAACATGAGAAAAGTTTATTAAACCGAAAAAACTTCATTTTAGTGGGACATCCTGCGGCACATTTTGCAATAGTTTTTCAATAAAGAGTCTCAACAAATTCAACTTAGTTTGTAGCAGCCACAAACATGACATTTCTGGAGAAGAGCAAATACTTGCGAAGGAAGCACCACACAATTAAACAAGAAATAACTCTTTCAAACCAGGAACAGAACAGTTTTCAGATTTTGTTACATTGTATTATCAATGATCACAAGTTTACTGGTTTTAGCATGGCATAGAGTACGGATTCAGTGACTGGCCTACATTTTGGAGTAATAGAAGGTTCAGCAGGATCTGGGAAGCCATTATAGCATGGATTAACCAACGTGAGCTTGTCCTTCATGCCAGATCTCAAACTAGACTAGAGCCTTGAGCCCCTTTCCTAAGAGGCCTTCTATGAGGAATATGTATCTTGAGGGAGTGGAGTGTTCTGGTCCTGCTTACTACTTAGAAATTTATCTGACCCAATGCCTGAATAATTCATTATAGTGAATGTGTGATAAAAAGTAGAAATAAGAGCCATGGTTCACAAAACACATTGTATTATTATGGGGAAGGCAAATGCACCATCCACTTACACCTATGAGTAAAATCTATCCCAAATTCTGACAACCATTTCATCTTAGTCCATACTAGGGAAGATGAGTCAGAGTTGGCATAGGCTGAAGCTACATGGCCTCGCGAGCAGATCAGGGAGGGAACATATCTTTCTATGGCTGGATCTACACTGCCCAATGATCCCAGATTATCTCCTTATTCCACATTATTTGTAAGTGTAGAGTCATATAATCTAGTTCAAAGCAGATAATTTGGAAACAGATACCGTGATATAAGGCAGTATAGATCCAGCAGGAGAATTTTAAATGCCCCTCTCCCAGTTTCCAGGAACCAACTAGCTTGCAGCACAGCTGGCCACCATTTTGAGCTAAAAATTGAACTCCATGACACAAAGAAGATGATCCTCTTTTGCCCAATTCTGGGATTGAGGTAATAGCATAGTGGTCCCTTATAAAACTGAAATTTCATCTTTTTTATGAGGAAACCTCTGTATTCTATGGAGTGTTTTTAAATGATTATGTGTTTTGATTATGTGTTTTAGCAATGTTGTAACCTGCCTTGAGGCATAATTTATTTTATTTTAATTTATTTACTCTGCTTCTATACCACCCCTCCCAGCCCAAAGGCGACTCGAGGCGGTGTACACATGGCAAGGACTGCCCAAGATAAATACATCAATAGTTACGAATACAATCATATCATATATACAAATTAACAATTAAAGTTAAAACACAATATCAGTGTCTCATTATTAAGTCGATTTCCAATTGCAGCGGCGTCGTTCCTTAGGTCTCAATTTAATAATCATACTACATCTGCAAATGCCCGGTCAAACAGCCAGGGCTTGACCTTCTTGGGAAATGTCAGGAGGGAAGGGGCTGATCTGATGTCACTAGGAAGGGCGTTCCAAAGCCAAGGAGCCACCACTGAAAAGGCCCTGTCTCTCATCCCCACCAGGCGGGACCGAGAGCAGGGCCTCTCCAGATGATCTTAAACCTCTTGAAGGTTCATGGGGAGAGATGCGTTCAGACATGTAAGTTGGACCAAAACCATTTAGGGCTTTAAAGGCTAAAGCCAGCACTTTGAATTGTGCCAGGTAGCAAACTGGTAGCCAGTGGAGCTGGCACAACAGAGGTTTTGTGCACTCCCTGAGTGCCGCTCTTGTTATCAACCTGGCTGCTGTCCGTTGGACCAGTTGAAGCTTCCGAACAGTCTTCAAAGACAGTCCCACGTAGAGAGCATTGCAGTAATCTATACAGGATGTAACCAGAGCATGGACTACCGTGGCCAAGTCAGACTTCCCAAGGTACAGGCGCAGTTGGCGCACAAGTTTTAACTGTGTGAATGCTCCCCTGGTCACCGCCAAAACCTGGGGTTCCAGGCTCAGCGATGAGTCCAGGATCACACCCAAACTGCGAACCTGCGTCTAAGGAGAGGCGAGTAAGGAACAATAGTATTATCATTAAACCTAATTCTAGAAGTACAAAGAGAGTTAAACCTTTGGTTTACACAGCTCATTCTCCTGGAAGATTCTCCTCACTGTTAGATATATCCTTGATCAATACCTGAGTTTGAAACTCCTGATTCAAATCTCACTTGAGAATGTATGAGTGGCCTCCACATTGTCACCTTTTCTGACACAAATTCTCTGATTCCATAAAGACAGTGGTTGGGTCTTGTGTGAAAGAAGATCAGAGATGAATGCACATGAATTAAAAGATCAACACGAAGATGAATTAAAAACCTTTCACAAATAGACATTTCCCACAACAACAAGCTGTATTTCAGACTCTTTTAAAGAAAAACAAGGAGACATCTGCTACAGAGCCTCCCTTTTAATTTTAGTGTGTTCCTGGGAGCACTAATCTTTTACTGACTCACTTTGGTGAACAGTTCCTTCATGCTTCAGCTTATGAAAGAACATGGACATTGGTTTGAACAGATGAGAAATTCTGAACATAAAACACCAAGATCTGACAGCATCTTTAACCTAAGATTTTTCTTTCCTTTTCTCTTCCTAGTGGCTCAGCAATGAATGTAGTATATAATGAAAAGGAGATGAAACAGTTCTTAGCAGAAGCAACCAGAGTTTCACAGGTATTGTAACATATTTTACAATTACCTCAGAATTAATTTTGCTGTTGCATTTCTTATCAACTGTTACCCAGAGGACCTTTTCATCTGTCACCCCAAGACTGTGGAATTACCTGCCAGAAGAGAGCCAACAGCTAAACAAAACTGAAGACCTATCTCTTCTGGCAGGCCTACCCAGCCAGTGAACTTTATAACCTGCATTTATTGGTGTTGATCTTGTGTGCCTCTTGTTATATGTTATAGGAGAGGTGGGCAATAAAATTATTATTATTATTATTATTATTATTATTATATTAGAAACACAACAAGATCAGTCCTTGGCAGACAAGTTCACTCTGCTGGTTGTTGAATCACACGTCGGACACTTCCCAAGTGTCTAGGACTGTTTGATGTATTGGTGAATAATGCAAGCAGGTCCCAGTAAGGTGGCCTTCTGCAGCTGGCAGATGGTAATTTTGTCAGCACCAATTGTGTTTAAGTGCAGGCACTCTGACTTGTCTCTCCTAGATACACCAGATTCATAACCCAAAAACGGATTCTGACACATGACTGTTTTATACAAGAACAGACAAGCCAGAGAGCAAGATATTACAATAAAATCAGACAATGGATACCCGGTTATTGATTTATTTAGCTGTTTTCACTTGCAATAGGAGCACCCCTCTTTGTTTTTTTTCTCCCCTGACAGCAGACAGTCATTATTCTGTCCTGATTATGCTTCTTTATTCAACAAAAACAGAGCATGGGCTGCGTAAATGCTAAACTATTACACAAAGGCAATGTTTTCTAATATCAAAATATATTATATAGGTGAAGAGGATGACATAAATCACATTAGGAACCCAGTGCACATGTTAGTGATCCAAATAGGAAAGTAAAGTCCGCATGATGATTTCAAACCTTAAAAGTTCCAGTAATATGGAGTATATAGTGTATAAGTCCACAGTCATGCAAATCAAGTCCGCACAGGTCCCACAAAGTTCGATGGAAAATGAAATAGTCTTCTAAACCCAGTAGACTTTATCCTATAAGCGATAGGACACAAAGGAGAAGAGTTCACTCCATAAATGTAGTTGTTAGCCAGGGGCCAACGGGCTGGCGACGCCGAAGAATCTGGGACCGCTTTTACTCCGTTTCGCTCCCGGACGGAGCTTTATCAAGGCCTCCGATATAGATATTCCATTTGTCCTTATCAACATGGAGATTTTCAAAAGCCTAACCCCGCTGCAAGAGCGAGGTGACCACAAAGATTTATGGTAAATCTTTACTCAGTCATGAAAACTCAAAGGGTGACCTTGGGCAGGTCACATACATTTAGCCACAGAAAACCCATAATAGGTTCACTGTAGGATTTCCATAAGTCAGTCCCCATCTACACTGACATTTTAACGCAAAATAGTTTAAAGCTGTGGTGGCCAGTTTGAAAACTCCTACAAAATCATGCAAAAAGGGAAGTCTAATATCCAATTGAAGGCCGCCACTGTGCTTGCTCTTGGAATACATGCTGCATCTCAAATGTTTCATTTTTAGTTGTTAACTGAGGCAGCCAATTTGTAATAAACTTCAAACATAAAAACACACACAATTTCGAGCTTTGTTGCATTTTTAAGAACTATAATCCAAGTCACACATACTTGGATTTAGACACTTTTTACTCCACTGAATTCTCTTCTGCTGTTTTAAAAAAATGATTTCTTCATCCAATTCCTTAAATGAAAAGGAACAAGAGTTTAATTTCTCAGCGTGAACTCCTTGTTTTTTCTTTGGCCCAAGGGCAGAGTCCCCCTTCTACTTAACATTTATCTGCTGTCATCATTGGCCTAGAGAGCTTGCTGTGTAAATGATGAAAGTCACAATTTCCCCATGAAAACACTTCAGAAGACCCCGGGCAAAAGCTGTTGGTTAGTTTTATTTTGTACGTTACAAAGGGATGAAATGTGACCAGACTGTCAGGTGATGCTTAGCCAAACTAAGTGCAATCAGTAATTTAAAAAAAAGAATGAAATAGCGTACAGCAATATCTTGAGGCAGGGGGAATCCAAGAAATCATTATACACACTACTAAACAATTATATATTCTGCTGAGTTGCTGCTGTAACTGCACTTGATGCTGTTGCCCTATATATGAGGAAGGATAGAGTATGCAGTGAGGAATGGAAGACAAAAGAGCAGGGGTTTCGGGTTGCACACTGAAGTTAAAGAAAGAAAAGTTATTAGCTAGTTTGTAAACCTAGCAGTGGTCATGCTGCCTGAGGGTTGGAGTTGAACAAGTGTTTTTTTCCAAGCTCAGTTCTTGATGAATAAATTAAGCCCAGTATACTTGGGGAGTTCTATTGATCAGAGCCCAGTTTGGAGGAGATGGAAGGTAAAAAAAAAAAGAGAATATCTCAATGTAGTTATGGAAATTATACTTTTCCACATAACATCACTATCTTCACCTTCAGTCCCTCTTGCATTGCAGGAATCAGGAAACTACTCTAATAAAACAAAATCTGGAAGAGCGAATACTTACCTGATTGGGGTTCCTACCTGATTTGCAAGACAGTATAGACCTCTTGACTCCAAAGGGCAAGGAGGGAGGCAATAAACTATATGCCAAGGGTTAGGAAGCAACATTGTTTATGAAATATTCAAAAGATTACTACTATTGATTCTGAAATTTTACCAGTATCAAATAGCACACTTGTTTTGGGTTAGACACCAAAGTTTTATATCAGATGAGTGGACCAAGGTAGAGTGACACTCAGGCTATAGATTACCAGGCTGATAATGCTCTGGGAGACTATTGCAATGCCCTTTAGCAAAAGAGGTAGCCACTAGGGCTGTGCGATCAATAAAATAATGTTTCAAAAGTTATTACAAAATTAGGAGGCACCACCGTTTCATTTCTCAAGTGTTTCTAAAGTATCATTAGTGTGCCGTCATGCCCAGGCAGTCTAAGGTTGCTCTTCTCTTAAGCCTGGTGGACTGCGGGGGCCTTACTTCGAAGCTCAGGGGTCCCAGCAACTAAGGCCACTTCAGATTGAACATCAAACAAAATCTTTATTTTCTCAAAGTCCTTGGCAGACTTGGTGCAAGTTCTTGAGGTTACAAATACAAACAGTCAACTTATAAAATCATGTAGATGTTTCTTTAGAGATTCTTAATTTTCCTTATAGTTGCTGGGTTCACTTCCTCCAATGGTAGAGAAATCCTGGGATGCTCTCTACCCTAGCCCTGAGTTGATATTTTAGAAAGAGCAGGTCTTTCCCTATCTAAACCCAAAGCTAGCTTGGAGACGAAGTAGTTAGAGCTTCTTCCAATGGCAGAGAAGTCCTCAGATATTCTCTGCCCTAGGTCTGAGTTGCTATCGAAGAGAGAGCGGATCTATCCCTACTTTACTCAGAACTAGTTTAAAGGCAAGAGGTTAGTACTTACGATGGCTTGTCTGAGCGAGCTTCTCAAAATGGAGATTCCACCCCCAGAAAAAGGGGCGGGCTCCAGACCAAAAGATACTTTTGCAAGCCAACAGCAACAAATGCTTTGCAAGCTGGCTGCAAGCCTCTGTTAATGGTTAACTATAAGGGTGCCAGTGAGTTTGTAACAACCCTGGAAGAAATGCAAAAGGATGCTATTTCCTATAACTATGGAGCAATGCAAATCAAACTCCTGGGAGACTGAACAATTCGCAAACATGTCATTACTATAATAAGAGCAATTAAATTAAATTATGTTTTTGTTATAGTAATTTCACAAGTGGGGAAACTTTGGGAGCTCTCTTCTCCCTCATTTTTATAGCTATTGGAGCAGAATTCTGGGAAATGTAGTTTAGAGCAGGGCCTTTTGAATTCTCAGCATAGGGCTCCCCAGCTTCCCAAACTACATTTCCCAGAATTCTGTGCTTTCTCAGTCTCTTTCCCAGCAAACTCTGCTTTCTCCCTGCTGCTTTCCTCTCCTAATGGTGAGAGGCCATTAATTTAAAGAGGAAAGGCAGCCTTTTTGGCTTTGCTTTGCTTCCTTACATTGAAAATGATACTGACTGTGGGAGGCTTCTGCGATTTACATAATTCTAACAAAAAAAAGTATTGGGTAAGTTTCGATTCTTAAATTCGGATATCACATTATAAGTACAAATGTAACTAATTTGATATGACTTATGACAACTAACAAAACATTGCACATCCCTAGTAGACACATGACAGAAGAGAGAGGTTTTACATGGGCTAAATATAAATTTCCCCCAATTTTGATCCCTTATCTCACAGCAGCAACAGTATTTTCCCTGAGCGGCTGTTACAGCTGAGAAACAAGGAGAACAATTGAGAGAGGCAGATGAAACAGTGGAAACAGAGGAGTGGTGTAGCAAGCCACTAGATAGTGTGGAAGGAGTTCATTATGTCTCTGACCAAAAACATAAATCTCCTGCATGCCCTTGCTGAAGATTTTGCTGTATCTCAATGGGTCTCAAGAACAGTGTCGTATTTTCCCCCAAGGAACAAAGGCCAACAATTTCTGTATCAGATTATGTTGGGATTGGGATTTAAACTTGCCCTTCATCCCCATCAAACACGGATCACATTTTTCCATTTGGAGAAAGCAAGATTAAGATGAAAGGCTTGAAGGTTCAACCATTCTCAGAACTGAATTTTCACATTCTCAGAACTTCTGATTTTCAAAAGTGAGCCAGCCAGCAGCTTCTATTAAGCCACTTAGACTAGATTTTCAAGAGCTCAGCATCCAACATACCAATCACTTTTGGGCATCTGGTTCCAGCTGGGAGCTCAGTCCTCTTTAGAAAATGTGGTGCTCCTTTGATTTGCTTAGTGTCACACAGTGATTGCATGTGAAGAGTCAGAAATGCAGTTTAAGATGTATTGACTCCTTATTTGGCGCCTGGCTCCCTGGACCATGAGAGCGCCATCACAGCTTTCCAGCTGTCACACTTTCTTGAGCAGCTCTGACTGTTGCTGAGATGTCAGGATTTGTTACAAAGCAAAGTAGCAAGAAAACAAGAAAATACTGCATTCTTTTCAAATGAAGGCTGTTGGGAAGATGGTTCTGAAAAATTATTGTGACTGGTAACTGCAAAACGCTGGGTGATTGCCTATGAAAATGAATAGGCAAGAGTCAAAATGGAAAAAGGGAAGCACCTCCTGCTGGTATTCCTGTAACTCCTTCCTGTCCTTTCTGTCTCGGTTCACTGCCTTCTTCCTCTCGCTGCCTCACTCTTTCACTGTGGCAGTGTCTTTCCCTACTGTTTTGATTCCTTATTTTCCTTGCACCCAGGACACAGTGTGTGAGGTATATAATTATGCTCTGCTAATTGTGCTTCCCTCCTTCCAACTCCTTTTCTAGGACCTCTTCACACGGGGCTGAAACAGCCCCGTGTTGCCAGATAACACTTGGCAGGCTCTGCCCACATTCCTCCCAATTGGTGTAGAAGTGCCAGAAGGCACTTCCTCCACCACCATGGGGAGAAAAGTATGTTTTGGGTACCTCGGACAGAGCTGACCGCACTTTCTTCCCCTTTCCCCCTGTATGATTGGAGAAAGGGTGGCAGGGTAACATGTGTTGGTGCATATTGCTGCCCTTTCTCCTGTCTGATGGGGACAGGGGCAAGGTCCTCCATATGTTTGGGGAAGGATGGAGAGTGTGTGGGCACCATGAGCCTCCCTGCGTGCCTTCCCTTTCGCCAATGACTGTTGTGTGAAAAGGTTTTTAGTCTACTTGTCTGCTGACTCATAGACATCTCTTTTTAAAATACTGGTTCCCAATACCACTGATTGAAACAACTCAGCATATTGTTTAATTATTTCATAACCATGGTGGAAATAGTAAAACAGAAAATGATGCTGCTCCATGGGGATTAAAATCTGCGATGCTTCAGAACAGGGGTTGGGAACCTTTTTGACTCAGAGAGCCATAAAAGCAAAATATTTGGAAATGTATTTAAGTGAGAGCCATATAATCTATATAATATATTTTAAAACTGAATTCAACTAAATGTGAGTATATATGTACATACTATGAGAAAAGGATTCCCCCGGCAGAATGACGGGACACTTCAGACCTGGCTCTGCAAAAGGCATGCTCAGGACTCTGGGAAGGAAGAGAAGATGGAAGGAAGGGGAAAAGACAGACAGACAGACAGACAGAGAAAATAAAGGAGGGGGGGGAGAGAAGAAAGAAAAGAAGAATGAACTAAGGAAAAGGAAGAAAAGAAAAGCAGGAGAGAGACAAGGAGGGGGAAAGAAATAAGGAAATGGGAAAGGAGGAAAGGAAAGGGTGGGGAAGAGAAAAGAAAGGGAGTGAGGAAAAAGTAAAATAATGGAGGAAAAGAAGAGCAGTAAGAAGGAGAGAGAGGGGGAAGTGAAAAGAAATGAAGGAGAAGGAAAGGAATACTTAGGGAAAAGAATAGAAGAGGAAGGAAGGAAGGAAGAGGGAGGGAGAATGGAGGAAAGAAGGAAGGGGAGAGAGGGAGGGAAAAGGGATGAGAGAATGAGAAGGAAAGGAGGAGAAAGGAAGGAACAGGGAGAGCCAGATGCAATCATGGAAAGAGCCATAGGTTCCCTACCCCTGCTTCAGAGGAAGCAAAGGGAGGCTGAAACAGAAGCAAAATCTGGTTGTCTCCATCACATTTACGTAAGCTTTTGCACATTCCCAATGTTATACTAAACATGAATTATGATTTAACATGGATAATTTTAAAAATTGACTTGGATTTTCACATATGACCATTTCATGGGGTCTTTGTGTGCATGTTTTCTGTTTTATATTTCCCCCCCTGCACCTAGTTTACCAGTGCATAAAAATTGCTGAAGACCCTTGCATAACAATTTATTTAGTGCAATATTTCACCAGTGTGCACAAGTACATGTGCTCTTAGGTAACTTATTTGTTTGGTTGTGCTTTGTAAAACAAGAGTCTAGCTTACCAAAATGTGTAGCAAAATTTAAATTTATTTACCACACTTGTACCACACTTTACCACACTGAATTCCCTTCTCACCTTGAAGGGAACTCAGAGCGGCCTTACAAAGGCAACAGTTCAATGCCTTATATACATATACATGGAAAGATCAATACAAAGTCTGGAAATAAAAATGAACTCTTTAATGATGCTGCATAAAGCAAGGCCTGTCAATTAAAAATCCCAAAATCCAAGAATAATTGTGAATAATTGCAAGCTACTCACATTGTTGACCCTTTCTCCCTGTCTGATGAGGAAAGGGCAATGCGACAATGTGTGTTACCGCCCTTCCCCTTGTCTGATGGGGGCAGGGACAGCATGCCAACAAGTTTTGTCCCAATGCAGTGGGGGAAGAAGGGAAGACACCCGGGTTGTCACGAAGTGCCATGGGCACCTTCCATTTCACTGGCAATTACAGGCAAAATGGAACTAAATAAAGAGGAAGGCATCTGTCCGATGAGGTCCTTAGATATTTAATAGAGGATTTTAGGCTATACCATTAGTCCTGTATCTGTGTCTTTTCCCTTTGTCCCAGATTAATCCCAGAGTCCCATGAACTAGCAACATAGTCATGGTGGGGAGAAAGATATTCATAGAGTGACATCCAACATTTGAGAGGTGTTTTTTTTTAAGGAAATCCCTTTAACATGAATTTTAAAGTTCCACAATTCTTTACCGTATTTTCTGGTGTATAAGACTACTTTTTAACCCAAGAACATCTTCCCAAAAGTCAGGGGCCGTCTTATAAGTGGGAGCCATCTTATATGCGGGAGTCGACTTATACACCAGGAGTTGTCTTATACGAAACTTCCAATCCAGATTGGACAATCTGTGGTTGCTGCATATGGTGGTGGTGGTGGTGGTGGGGGCTCAAAAATGGCAATGGTCATATGCAGTGTCTGTATGAAAGCATTAAGGGTGACGCTGTACAAGTACGGTAGAGAAAATCCATTAATCAGGATTCGTTGACTTAATGCGGTCCCGATGGTGAGGTGAAGGGGCGCCTCACCGAGAAGGTGTAAGTGAAGGGCGGAGCAAGCTGCAGGCGTCCAGGGTAGGGAAAAAAGCGATAGAGTGGCTCTGAGCCCAGAAAAACACACCTCTTTTATCTGTCTGGCCCATCCTTGTATCCTATTACTGTACCTCCTCCTCTGCCTCTCGGATCTCACTCCTGAAGACTGCAGTGAAGCGGTGCAGGTGCGCAGGTGCGAGATCTGAGAGGCAGAGAAGGAGGTACAGTAATAGGAAAATTACCATATTGAAATCAAATCTGATGCTTTTCAAATTTTTATTTGGTGTGCGTTGGAAGAGGGGTAGTCTTATACGTGAGTATATCCCAAACTCTATATTTTAACTGGAAAAGTTGAGGGTCATCTTATACGCCCAGTCGTCTTATATGCCAGAAAATATGGTGAGTATATATGATCAAGTGGAGGTATGTTATGCCTATTTTCTGTTCTCCTTTAATTATAAGTTCTACTTCCAGGAGATTAAGAACCTACTAAGACGAATTCAGATAGAATGCCTTATCTTACCTCCTTCCCTCTCCACCTGAAACTAAATTCCAAATATATTGACTCAAATATATTCATTTTTTCTCTTGTGGTAATAGGACCATCCTGTTGTAATAACAAAATTCATTGAGGGAGCTCGGGAGGTAGAAATGGATGCCGTTGCCAAGAATGGAAAGGTAAAAATATCTTCCTCAAAAATGCTTTTCTTTTCTTGCTGGATTTATGAAAGGAATCTTAGAAGGACTTGCCCTGTACCTTATTTTGAACTCAAGAAAGAAGTAGTTTATAGCTGTGCTAAACACAGACAGCCTTAAAACAAATTTTATGAAGATACCTAAGCTTGAGAGATCTGGGTTTCTTTTTACTGGTATTTCACACAGTATGGTTGCCTTTAAAACAGGAAAAATGATACCATTTCTCAATGTTGCTTATTTCAAGTGCCTAGTTTCATAGCTAGTGAACAAAGAAGAGTTCATTTATGTAGCATTGTTTGTAATAAATTTAATAGTGGTGGAGTTTGCTTATCTGTTCTTCCCCTTTGCCCTGCCTAATCTGTCTATATTGTTCAGAAATAGCATGCACAGTCTGGAATACCTACAAATGCAGTTAACAAACATTAACTGCATTGGGTCTATGTGGCTCTCACTTCATTTTCTAGCTTCCCAAGTTGATGCTGTTTTCTGGTTTCTGAACAGGTGATCTGCCATGCTATATCCGAGCATGTAGAGGATGCAGGAGTTCATTCAGGAGATGCCACCTTGATGTTTCCTGTGCAAACAATTAGTCAAGGAGCCTTGGAAAAGGTCAGCACTAAAGTGATAGCAGGAATGGTAGCACAAGACTGAAATACACTAAGAAACATGGCAAAACTATTAAGTGGCAGGTGTAAATATCTCTGTGTTAACATGATCCTGATTATTATAGATCCTTATTATTATAGACTAGCTGAGGACTCGGCTGTGCCCGGGTTATTTGAGGAAGGCATTGTGTGCCAAGGTTGGTTCCTATTAGATGTTTATGTGGCTTGCAGTGGTCTCAGGAACTTAGTGAAGGTACTGCAAGTCCCATTGGCCATGGTCCATCTTCCTCCAAACAGCACCAGAATGTAGAGTGGGTCATGGGGGCTGTGTGTGTCACATTTGGTCTTGATCATTCTCTGGATGAGGGTTGCAGTGGTCTCTGGAAGTGAGGATAGGTACTGGAAGTCCCATCATCCGTGGTCCGTCCCACTCAAAACTGCACCAGGATGTAGAGTGGGTCATGGGCACTCTGTGTGCCAAGTTTGGGCCTGGTCTCTGATTTGTAGGGGCTGCAATGTTCTGTGGGAAATGTATTGGGTGAAGGTATTGCAAATCCCATCATTTGTGAGCCATCCTGCCGTAAACTGTAGCAGGTTTGTAAAGTGGGCCATTGGGCCACTGTGTGCCAAGTTTGGGCCTGATTCGTCATTGGTGTGGGTCACAGTGCTCTAAGGAAGTGAATTAAAGTACTGCAAGTCCCATCATCCATGGTCCATCCTCCCTCAAACTGCACCAGGATGTAGGGTGCATCTTGGGGGGGGGGGGGGGGTCTGTGTGCCAAGTTTGGTCTTGTTCTGTCATTGTTGGGGGCCTAATCAGGAAAATCAAGTTGAGGAAGCCTTGCTGTCAAATTTGGGCCTGGTCTGTGATTTATAGGGGCTACAGTGTTGTTTGGGAAGTGAATGATGTGAAGGTTCTGCAAATCCAGGTTGTGAAGTGGGCCATTGGTCCCCTGTTTGCCAAGTTTGGTCTTGATCCATCATTGCTGTGGGCCGCAGTGGCCGACTGCCTGAGGCCATTCCTTTTCCCTCTGAGTCACTTTAGAATGTTGGAATGTGGTTGGCCAATCGGAATCCTTTATGCAAATACCATTTCAGTAGCAGCCCATCACCTCTGTCTGGGGCCGTAGAATGTTGGAGTTCTGAGGCTGGCCAATCAGAGCCCTTTATGCAAATAATCTCACAGTGGCAGCCAATTGAAACGCTGGCACATATTCCTCCCACCGCACCACCCACCGCCCGCAAACACTGACTTTTATTATATACATATTTATTTATTTATTTATTCAATTTGTATACCGCCCTTTCCAAGCAGGCTCAGGGTGGTTTTCAGCATATCAGCATACAATCATTAAAATACACTAAAAATAATAAAATACCAAACCATTGAAACAATATTATTTTCAGCACCCTAGGGAGGTGGCTAAAGGGTAAATGCCTGCCGGAAAAGAGCTGTCTTACAAAAAGCAGGCAACTCTTTGATCATTTGAACTTCAGCCAGCAAGGCGTTCCACAGGCTCGGTGCCATGACAGAGAAGGCTCTCTGTCTAGTGGATGACAGACAGATAGATCGTATAGAAGGAACCTTTAACAGGTTTTGGTCTTCTGATCGGAGGGATCTCTGGGGAGCATATGGGAGTGGACGGTCCCTCAAGTACACCGGCCCCAGACCATATAAGGCCTTAAATGAAAATGATATGAAAATTGCATATCTTCCAGCTGTTTGCTGTGGTGTTCTTTCAAATCATTTCCAACTTATGGCAACCCTTAGGTGACCCTATGACAATGTTTTCTTGACCGGATTTGTTCAGAAAAGGTTTGTCATTGATCTACTCACATTTGCCTGTTTTTGAACTACTAGGTTGGCAGAAACTGGGGCTAACAACGGGAGCTCACCCCGTCCGCAAATTCAAACCTTCCTGTCAGCAAGTTCTGTAGCTTAGTGGTTTGACCTACAGTGCCACCACATAGAAATAAAATAAGATAATGTATTCTTAGGGACAGCTAATATTTAGATCTTCTCAGTCCTTCAGTAAATGCTAACTTATAGACCTGTGTGCCTGTAGTTTGCTTTAGCTAGTTGCCTTCAGCATTCACTGTGAAGTTGACGGCAATGAAGGCTTTCAAAGTGTGACACAAGTAGAAAATGTGATTTAACACAAGCATCCATCCAGAACATTGTCTAGTCCAATTAAAATTGAGGATTATCCTTTCTGTAGAAGTAGCATTTGTACCAGTATTGTAATCATCCTGTGACCAGGTCCAAACATTATTTGCCAATGCATTAAAATAATAATAATGAATATTTATTTATATTTTCCCTATCTCCCCTGGGGGACTCAGGGCAGATTAGGGCCTATTCTTTTATTATCATTTTCATGTTTACTGTATTTTTTTAAATTAAGTACTAGCTTGGGGACCCGGTGGTGCCCAGGTTATTTGAGAAAGGCATTGTGTGCCAAGGTTGGTCTTTGGTACTTCAAGTCCCATCATCCATGGTCCACCCTCCTCCAAACTGCAGTAGAAGATAGAGTGGGTCATGGGGGCTCTGTGTGCCAAGTATGGTCTTTATCGGTCTTTGTTGGGGGCCACAGCGGTCTTGGACAATGAGTAGAGGTATTTGAAGTCCCATCATCCATGCTCCGCCCTCCTCTAAACTGTAGAAGGATGGAGACTGGGTCATGGGGGTACAGGGTGCCATGTTTAGTCTTTATAGGTCTTTGTTCAGGGCTGCAGTGGTCTGTTGGAAATGAAGGCTTTGAAATTACTACAAATCCCATAATCCATGGAGGTACCTCAAGCCCCATCCATGGTCCACTCTCCTCCAAATGGCAGTAGAATGTAGAGTGGGTCATAGGGGCACTGTGTGCCAAGTTTGGTCTGTGTTGTTCTTGGTTGGGGGCACAGCGGTCTGTGGGAAGTAAAGCATGTGAAAGTACTAAAAATCCCATAATCTGTGGTCCACCTCCCCTAAACCTCACCAGGATGTAAAGGGGTTAATGGGGGTTATGTGTGTGGTCTCGACCAGTCATTGGATGAGGGGCGGAGTGGTTTCAGTACGTGAGTGAAGGTACTGCAACTCCCATCTTCCATGGTCCCTCCTCCATCAAACTGCAGCAACTTGTAGTGTGGGTCATGGGGGCTCTGTGTGCCAAGTTTGGTCTTGATAAGTCACTGGGTGAGGGTTGCAGTGGGCTCGGGAAGTGAGTGGAGGTACTTGAAATCCCATCATCCATGGTCCGCCCTCTAAACTACAGTAGGATATAGATTGGGTAATGGAGACACTGTGTGCCAAGTGTAGTCTTTATGGGTATTTGTTCAGGGCCGCAGTGGTCTGTGGGGAATGAAGGGTTGGAAAGTACTACAAATCCCATAATTCATGGACGTACTTAAAGTCCCATGATCCATGGTCCTCCCTCCTCCAAACTGCAGTAGAAAGTAGCATGGGTCATAGGGGCTCTGTGTGCCAAGGTTGGTTACTGTTAATTCAGGCCATACACAATGTCCCATTAACTGAGGCCTAGTCAGAAAAATCAAGTTCAGTAAGTCTTACTGTGAATTCAGGCTAAGGCCTAGCCAGGAGAATCAAGTTGAGGAAGCCTTACTATCAATTGAGGCTGAGGCCTAGTTTGTAAAATCAGCTAAAGGAAGCCTTTTTGTGAAGTACTCTCTCTGTCACCTTTGAGATTTGGGATGTAGGAATGCTGGCCAATCAGAGCCGGTTTTGCAAATTCTCCCTCAGTGTCAACCAATCATGTTGTTTGAATGTAGAGTCTTGGATTCTTGGATGCTGGCCAATCAGAGTCCTTTATGCAAATACTCCCTCAGTGGTAACCAATCCCCTCTGTTGCCTTAGAATGTTGGAGTTCTGAGGCTGGCCAATCAGAGTCCTTTATGCAAATAATCCCACAGTGGCAACCAAGCGAAACGCTGCCACATATTCCTCAGCACCTCCGCACCTCCGCCTGCAAACACTGACTTTTATAATATAGATAGATAGATGATAAGTTTTAAGTTTTGGATATGTTCATATGTCTCATTTTGATCTTCATATAAACAGAGGGTGGTTTTCAAATATATTTTAAAATGAAAAACAAATAAACATATTCATGTCAGTTATTTGGGGCCAAGGTTCTTAGACTTTGAGGACTTCCTCTGGAGTCATTCTATGGCCTATTAATTTTCCCTTCTGAGAGATAGTATGATGTAATATTTTGAGTACTGGACCTACTTGAGCAGGGATTCAAATCTCGTACAGAGCAAGATTTGAATCCCTGCTCAACAGTAGAAACCTTGGGAAAGTCATTTTCTCTCAGCTTCAATGAAAGGCACTAAAATGAACTGGAGACCCTGGTGGCACAATGGGTTATAAACCCTTGTGCTGGCAGGACTGCTGATTGATAGGTCAGTGGTTTAAATCTGGGGAAAGCGGCTTGAGCTCCTTCTGTCAGCTTCAGCTTTTAATGTGGTGACATGAGAGAAGCCTCCCACAAGGATGGTAAAACATCGAACATCCGGGCGTCCCCTGGGCAACATCCTTGCAGATGGCCAGTTCTCTCACACCAGAAGCAATTTGCAGTTTCTCAAGTTGCTCCTCTCTCTCTCTCTCACACACACACACACACAGACGTGTAAAGGCAACCCTACCACCCTGAGTAAACTTTGTCAAGAAAACCCTGCAATGGGTTCTCGTAAGGTTGCCATGAATTTGATGTGATCTAAAAGGCACAACATCAATGACAATTGCTTGCTTTTATTTTTCTTCCCTCCTTCCCTCTCTAGTTTTACACCTTCGGGGGATATATTAGTCATTGCATGTTTTAATCTTATTTTCACAGGTGAAAATCGCAACCAGAAAGATTGCAGATGCTTTCACTATCTCTGGACCATTCAACGTTCAGTTTCTTGTTAGAGGAAATGAAGTGTTGGTGAGGATTTGTTTGAAAGTAGAAAGTGGATAATGATAAATGATAATGATTTTTTTAAAGGGGGAAAGGACCCTAACTGTTGTTGCTGGTTGCTGCCCTCGGTAGGACAGTACTAGTCACATAATACCTGCCTTGTTTGCTGCCACGTGGGCCTTTGTACCATTGATACTTTTTTTTTTGCCATTCACCACTTTATAAAGCACTCTGTGATCCAATTTTGAGAAAAGAACTATGTCTGCCCACACAATGCAGTAATTTGCCGATAAAGCTGGCTTTGTAGAATTGCCGCCTGTCAGCAAGTGTGTTAGCTCAGCATTGGGCTTAAATCAGATCAGCACTAAATGAGATTTGTAAGACTGTTATATACAACTCATCCTATTAGCATGGCCGAGGTTTGACTCTCTGTAGCCTACTATTTTGCCTCTTTCGGGGCAAAAAAGCTACAGTTCAGTAACAGTTCTGATATCTGAAGTCCAGAAAGGCTTTTCAGCCACAGCTCCTGCTCTTCCTGGGCCCCATCTACACTGTCACTTAATCCAGTTTCTGAATCCAGATTATCTCATTATTATTTCAATCATGAGTTTTGATTTATATTCCATTGCCATTATATGTTAATTCTGTAACGGTGTTTACTATAAGTTATCATAAGTGTGTATATTTATCTGTGTAATTTATTGTTTGTTTATGTTCATTTGTTTTTTTAATTTGTTGTACCTTGCCTCGAGTCATCAGAAGAGGTGGATAATAAATCAAATGTATTATTATTATCAGTTTCGAATTGGATTATCAGATAATCTGGAAACTGGATTATATGGCAGTATAGATTTATTTATTTTATTTATTTACTACATTTATATCCCACCCTTCTCACCCCAGACAGGGGGACTCAGAGCGGCCTCACAGAAAGGCAACAATTCGATGCCATACACATACATAAATATACAATAAAAATAACATAGGCATTAAAACCAAAAAAAAACCAGCAATATTAAAAAGAATGGTTGAAATCATGTTTTACAGGGTCAAATCCAAGGCCATTCCATTAGTCATTTCACATTTCCGTATATTCATATTCCACTAGCTTGCTAGCCAAAAGCTTGGTCCCATAGCCAGTTTTTTACTTGCTTCCTGAAGGTCAGGAGGGAGGGGGCTGCCCTGATTTCACTGAGGTGGGAGTTCCATAGCTGAGGGTCCACCACTGAGAAGGTCCTGTCTCTCGTTCCTGCCAATCACGCCTACAAAGAAGGCGGGACCGAGAGCAGGGCCTTCCCAGAAGATCTTAACCTCCTAGGTGGATCATAGAGGGAGATACATTCAGACAGGTAAGCTGGGCTAGAACCATTTAGGATGTTATAGGTCAATGCCAGCACTTTGAATTGTGCTTGATAGCAGACTGGCAGTCAGTGGAGCTGACATAACAGGGAGTTGTATGCTCCTTGTACTCCGCTCCAGTTAGAAACCTGGCTGCCGCCCATTGGACCATTTGGAGCTTCTGAACAGTCTTCAAAGGTAATAATAATAATAATACTTTACTTCTAACCCGCATTCATCTCCCCGGAGGGGACTCGGAGCGGCTTACATGGGGCTGTGCCCGAACAACACATCATAAAATATAACAACATACAAGAACAATAAACATAATAAAAACAATAAACACAATAAAATACATCTGTGAGAACACAACAACACAGGTGAATCTAAAAACAAAACCGACAGGGCGGGCCGCATGGACATATAGGATATTTTAAAACTCGGGGGAGAACTGGAGTAGTGTTGACACAAAGGGTCACATAAGGGAAAAGGGTCTCACAGAAACGGGGGCATTTGGGGAGCTTAATCTCCGAAGGCCAGGTGGAAGAGCCAGGTTTTCAGTTGTTTCCTGAAGGATTCCAATGAGGGGGCATTCCTGATCTTTCCCGGGAGGGAATTCCACAGAGGAAAAGGCTTTCTCCCTAGTGCTCACAAGCCGAATTTGTGAGACTGACAGTGGCGAAAGGAAGGCCTCCCCTGAGGAGCGAAGGGCTTGGGCTGGCTCATGGGAGGAGAGCCGGTCACAAAGGTAGGCGGGTCCCAAACCATTTAGGGCTTTGTAGGTAATCACCTGCACCTTGAATTGGGCTCGGAAAGTAAACGGCAGCCAGTGGAGCTCTTTGAACAGGGGGGTCGACCGCTCCCTGTAACCTGCCCCGGTTATTAATCTGGCAGCCGAGCGTTGGACAAGTTGGAGTTTCCGGGCCGTCTTCAAGGGAAGCCCCACGTAGAGCGCATTGCAGTAATCCAATCTTGAGGTAACCAAGGCGTGGACCACCATGGTCAAGTCAGACTTCACGAGGTATGGTCGCAGTTGGCGCACAAGTTTTAACTGTGCGAAGGCTCTCCCAGCCACCACCGACACCTGAGCATCAAGCATCAGCGCTGAGTCCAAGAGAACCCCCAAACTGGGGACCTGTGACTTCAGGGGGAGTGTAACCCCGTCCAGCACAGGTTGCCACCCAATACCCCGATCAGATGAGCGACTGACCTGGAGGACCTCTGTCTTATCGGGATTGATCCTCAGCCTGTTCCTCCTCATCCAAACCGTCACAGCGGCCAGGCACTGGACCAATATCCTAGGGGCTTCCTTGAAATCTGATGGAAAAGAAAGAGTAGTGGAGTTGGGTGTCATCTGTGTAGAGATGGCACAGTAGTCCAAAACTCCGGATGACCTTGCCCAGTGGTTTCATGTAGATGTTGAATAGCATGGGGGATAAAATAGATCCTTGTGGGACCCCACAGGTCAAAGGCCAGGGGTCCGAGCAGGAATCCCCCAGCTTCATCGACTGGGAACGACCATCCAGGAAGGAACGGAACCACAGAAGAACTGTGCCCCCAAGTCCCATCCCATATAGAGCATGTTTCAGTAATCCATATGGGAAGTAACAAGAGTGTGTACCAACGTGGTCAAGTCTGACTTCCCAAGGAATCTTTCCCTGGACTCAATTGCTCATACTTTGTAATAGCCAAAGTTCTATCTGATTAAAATATTATGAGAGCCCCCCCACAATACACATACTGACATCACAACATTCTCTTGTACACTTAAAAAAATAGAGAGTTGCCCCTCAGGAGTGACAAGTTGATCACAGATATGGCTGAAACTGCCAATGAAATCCCCATTGTGTTTTCAGTCTCTATAAGTGTGCTCTTCCACCCATTCCTTTTTGGATAATGATTCTCTTATCATCTGAGATCATTACTGCCTTGGTGTGGTCTCATTCTATCCTTTTCCTTTTACATGAACACTGTCTGTGCTTCCCTTGAAAGAAATAATTGGCCCTATGGCTCTGCAGAGTACACATTTTGAAAATGTTGCCCCGGCATAGTTTTTCAGAGATGATTAATCATTTGAGTGTATACATTGGCTACCGCTTAAGCCAGTGGTTTGTAACCTTTGGCCCTTCAAATGTTTTAGATTTCATTTCCCGGAATCCCTGCCTACTGGTACTGACAGACTGCTGTAGGAAATTGAAGTCCAAAACATCTGGAAGACCAAAGACTGAGATCTGTTGATTTAAGATAATTTGATTTCCAAACATGTGGAACATCTGTTTAAACCTTTAAAAATCTATTTCAGATATTCTATCTTTGAAATATGTACGAGGGCGGGTCAATAAGTCTGTGACTTTTTGAATGAAAAACAGGGTTTTTGATTTTAAAAAATCATTTTATTTTTCAATGTAGTCTACTTTGAGCTCTATACACTTTGTCCAACGTTTCTCTGATTTTTTTATCACTTCCAAAAAGTAAGATTTGTCGAGGTCATCAAAATAGGTATTTGTTTGTCAGATTATTTCATTGCTGGAGTCAAATTTCTTTCCGCCGAGCCATTTCTTCAGGTTCGGAAACAAGAAATAGTCACACCGAGATAAATCCGGAGAATAGGGTGGATGAAGGAGCAATTTGTATCCCAATTCATGGATTGTTGCCATGGCAACTGCACATGTGTGCACCCTTGCATTGTCCTGGTGCAAAAGAACATTTTCTTGGCCAAATGTGGTCGGGTTTTTTTCAAATCCTCATTAAATCGACCCAATACGTTGGCATAATTTTCGCCATTGATTGTTTAACCCTTTTGAAGGTAGTCAATGTGGATTATACCACGTGCATCCCAAAAAACTGTCACCATGACTTTATTGGCTGACAAACCCACCTTGGCCTTCTTTGGCGCCGATTCACCCCGAGAAACCCACTGTTTTGACTGCTGTTTGGTCTCTGGTGTGTTGTGGTGGATCCACGTTTCGTCCACAGTTACGAAATGGCACAAAAACTCATCCATATTGCGGTTGAACAGCGCCAAACACTCCTGCGAAATTGTCACACGATTGCGTTTGTGGTCGATTGTGAGCAAAAGCGGCACCCATCTTGCGGAAAGCTTTCTCATACCCAAGTGATCATTTAAAATTGAAACCACTGAGCCATGTGAGATGCCTATGGCTTCCACAATCTCTCGCACTTTCAGTCTCCGATCGGCCAACACCAACCATATTGTGAATTTTTTCAATTGCTTCGGGTGTAGAGACCTCAACTGGGTGTCCAGAATGTTCCACATCTTCCGTGCTTGTACGGCCACAACGAAATTCAGTAAACCACTTTTTTACCATTGAAATTGATGGTGCAGAGTCCCCATAGTATTTATCACGCTTAGCCTTGGTTTGAGTGATGGTTTTTCCCCCCGCAACAAATAATGCTTAATGAGCACACAAAATTCACTTTTTTCCATTTTCTCCTCAAATCACGCGGTAGTCTGCTATCAATGGCTGTCAAACACAAACTAAATGACACAGCTTGTTCAAATTTTGACAGGAGTCAACTGACAGATGCCTGTTGACAAGAGCAGTGTTGCCCTTTCAGTTAAGAGGCAGGAAATTCAAAAAGTCACGGACTTATTGACCCACTTTCGTATATTTTGTATATGAGGATAGGAGGAAGAAAACAATTTCTATAAATGTGTAGAATCTTTAGGATGATCAGTGGTTACTGATTATCAGTAGTTACATACAGTGATCACACAGGGGCCAACAACCAGGCAACACATCCTGAAATTGTGGGCAAAAGGATCCCTCTTCCCTCTCTTTGTCTACTTCTTGAAATAATAAGGAATCATTTATCTTTCTTCATAAGCAGTGTCTAGAGTTTACAAAAAATGATTTCCTCACCTTCTGTTTAAGGTAATAGAGTGCAACCTGCGAGCTTCACGCTCTTTCCCCTTTGTATCCAAGTCTCTTGGTCTGGATTTCATTGATGTGGCAGCTAAAGTGATGACTGGAGAACAAATCCATGAGTCTAGCCTCCCCTCATTGGAAGCACCCATGATTCCTTCAGATTATGTGGGCATTAAGGTAGGTGTGAAGACGTATTTGCAAAACATTTAACTAATTGGTCATAAAAGGGTAAAGATTTCCCCTGGCATTAAGTCTAGTCATATCTGACTCTGGGGGTTGGTGCTCATCTTCATTTCTAAGCTATCCAAGGTCATGTGGCTGGCATGACTGCATGGAATGCTGTTACCTTCCCGCAGAAGCGGTACCTATTAATCTACTCACATTTACATGTTTTTGAACTGCTAGGTTGGCAGGAGCTGGGGCTAACAGTGGGAACTCACCCCACTCACCGGATTCGAACCATCAACCTTTCAGTCAGCAAGTTCAGCAGCTCAGTGGTTTAACCTGCTGCGCCACAAGAGGCTCCAATTGGTCATAGGGTGCACCTATACTACTATCCTATAAAAGTAATATAGTTTGAAAGCACTTTAACTGCCAATTCTGCTGCTGCTGTTGAAAAGGCCAGAAGCAAGATTCAGTAATTCTGTTGCTTGCTTCTGGACTGGAGTAGACTGCAGCCCCAGGCCCATTCCAGCTGGATGTGACTCGGCAATCTCTGAGGAGGGAGCAAAAATAAGGCTGAGTCTACAAGGCCTGGGAAGACTTCTTATATTTTAATGTGTTGTATGTTGTGTTTGTACAAAATCAGCTCAGTGGGTGAGTACTGGTCGCTCTGGAACTTTTACACAACCTGGATGACTGGGTAGTGGTGAGAGGGCTACCCAGAACCATCTAGTTAGCTACAAGGCAGTCCCTTGGTGGGAGTAGAGTGCTGCTTGACTACCCAACTATGGTGATCAGCCTGATCAGCTAGGAATACACCTAATGACTGTGTGTTAAGTTGTTAATGTCTTATAATTTGTCTTTTGTCTTTTACCTTTTTTGCTTTGGGTTGTTTGTTTGTCCCTATTAGGGCTGTTTGATCCCCCCAAAAAGTTTCAAAACTCGTTTCGGATCTAATCATAGATAGCGTTTTGGATTATTTAGACTTCCAAAAAAATTCCGATAAATTTTGAAATTGATTCGGAAGTATTTCCGAAATTTGGAAGTATTAAAAAATGGCTTCAGCTTTCAAAAAATGGGCAAAAAAATCAGCAGAAGGGAGAGTCAGCTGTTAGCCATCAGCCAATGAGCAATCAGCAAGAAAATTCAGAAATGACATCCGGAATTCGGAATTCAGAATTCCAAAATTTGGATTTCAGATTTCAGAATTCCTTTTGGAAGGGCTGTTCTAGAAATTGCAAAAAAAAGTCAGAAGTATCCAAAAAACTTCCAAAATTCGGGAGTATCCAAAATTTTAAAACAGCCCTAGTCCCTATATTGTTGTTTATAATTTAATGTATATGGAAACCGAGGCAGTAATACAAGTGGTACAGGACAGAGGGGGATATGGCAATGACAGGGTCATGTGTCTTTATAGAGGAAGGGGAGAATGATCCATACACAAGGTAGAAATTGTTTTAGTAGAAAAAGTTGCATTTTTTTTAACCAAAATTAAAATGTACAAAGTCTCTTTGAGACCCCAGCCCAAATCTCACCATCAGAATAAATTGTTTTTATGCATTCTCCTTCAAGGTCTGCAAACTAGACTTTGCTTTTCATCCTTGCTGGTAATACCTGAAACCTTGCATTTTATTTTCATACTGCTGCTGATAAAGCAAAAGTCGTGAGGTCAATGGCACTTCACCACAGTCCACAGTCAACAAATGGGAGGCTTATGGGATGTGTTTTTTCATAGAAGCGTTTGAAATTGTTCAGCTCTGCTATAGAGGTGAAGCATTAAGCTGCTTGAAATACAGAAGCACATGGTTCTATCACAAACGCCTTACTGCATTTGTTTCGTGTACAGCACACCGGCAAAATCTGATGTAACTCAGTTGCTTAGTAAAGAATATATTATTATCATTAATAATAACAATAATAATAAACAACTTTATTTATAGACCACCTAGGGACTCAGGGCGATTTCCGACAAATATGGCAAACATTCAATGCCCAAGAAAAACCATACTAACAGTTTGATGATGATGATGATTATCATGTCATCATCATCATCTATGTCCTTCCTTTCCCACATGGAAATCAAGGTGGCTAATCTACACTAAACAGTTTTTAAAAAGCAATACAAAAGTTTAAAAAAGTAATTAAATAATAACAAGGAAATATTACAATGAAAAGTGATCAGATATGTGCCAGTTTTGACAGGATGAAGCCTCTCAGAGCAGATTCATTTTTCCCCTCTGGTGATTTCCGATTTCAAAAGAAGTTTTGTGATCTATCTGAGATTTGCTTTAATCATTAGCTTGTATATATAACAAACACATAGGTTGCCTATTTAAAGAATCTGCGGAATGTTTTTCAAATGCCTATGGCAATCAATAATTTCTAAAATGTCAAAAGTAATTAAAAGGCTTGCAAGAACCCTTGAGGGATTTAAAGATCCCCTTTAATAGTAAAAGCATTACTATTAATTAGTTTTACTTGTGTAGTACTCCAGTCGTGTCTTCTTTCTATTTGAGACTTGCTATCCCATTGCTGGAAAGTTTCCAAAACATCGTGCACAAACCAAACTTGGCCAAAGAAGAAAAAGGCATGCTTGTTTTCCTCTTGTTGTTGTCCAGCTGGTTTTGAGGGAGTTATTATTTTGCTCTTATTCCCCACTTTTTCCCATCCTGTCATGGGACGTGCAAAATTATGTATGCTTTTCGCAGCACATGCTTTTCTTCACCCATGTATTTTGCATCTAGCATCATGTAGCTGCTAATTGTAATTTGTGATTCTCATTTGAAGTTTGACGCATGTTACTGGGGTGTTTCTCTGAAGAAATGTCATTGTTTGAGGGAAGCATGTTAATTGGAGAAAGCACATATTCCCTTCAGTGTCTAGTGTCTCAAACTGTTCAAAACTGTTCAGAGAGGCAGGGGCAGAAAGAAAGAGATTTATGCACAAACATGATTCATGAACATTTTTTACTTCTAATTGAGCCAAGTCTGGAGGAAAGAGGATGTCAGAAAGTGATAGATTGAATTGTTCAAACTGTCTGTTATTCAGCCGAACGCCTTTGGCTATAGAATAGAACACGCATTTTAAATACACGCAGACATATAAATATTCTTTTTCTTTTTCCAGGCTCCAATGTTCTCCTGGCCCCGTCTGAGAGATGTTGATCCTGTTCTCCGGTGTGAAATGGCATCCACTGGAGAGGTATTAATTTTTAGGATGTTTCCTCACAGCATCCATACAGTTCAGCCTCAAAGATGACTTGGGATTGCAGTATATCCTGCTGGCTCCTCAATTATTATTTGTTCAAGGCTCCTACAGCATTGCAGATTACTTTTCTGCTGGCAAGGAACCTTTTGGGAATCTGTGATTGCACAAGATGACCATAGTAGTCTTTAAAAATGCCTCCCCCAATGGTCTTACTGTGCTTAACTTGCTAGATATTTATTTATTTATGTTTTTCGACTTATTTATTTATTTATTTATTATTATACTGCAATAACTGACTGCAGTATTGTAACTCCAATCTGTTTTACTCTGTTTTAAATGTATTGTTATATATGTTTGGTTACTGTGAACCACTTCCCAGAGGCTCGGGGCGGTTCACAGTAACCAAACATATATAACAATACATTTAAAACAGAGTAAAACAGATTGGAGTTACAATACTGCAGTCAGTTAGGACCAAAAGCCTGCCGAAAGAGGAAGGTCCTACATGCTTTTCGGAAGGGAAGCAGGTCTCGAATTGCTCTGGTTTCCTCTGCCAGGGCATTCCACAATTTCGGTGCCACAACCGAAAAGGCTCTAAGCCGAGTCGGTGACAGATTGTATGTCTGGATGCTAGGGACTTCTAATAGATTTTGATCTTTTGACCATAGTGATCTCTGGGGAATATAGGGGGTAAGGTGGGCCCTCAGGTACACCGGCCCTAGACCATACAAGGCCTTAAAGGTTATTACCAACACTTTGAACATAATCCGGTGCTCGATCGGGAGCCAATGCAATTGCCGCAGGATTGGTGTAATATGACATCTTGCTGGAGCCTTGGCGAGAAGTCTGGCAGCAGCATTTTGCACCAGCTTAAGTTTCCGGATCATAGACAAAGGAAGGCCAATGTAGAGGGTGTTATAGTAGTCTAGCCTCGAGATGACCGTCGCCTGGATCACCATAGCCAAATCACCCCTAGATAGGTAAGGCGTCAGCCGCCTAGTCTGCTGCAGATGGAAGAAGGCGGATATCCTTAGAGAACCTGCTTGTGAGGGGATGAGCAGAAGGAAATGATTGTGAACATGTACATTTATATCCATCCACTTCAAAGATGCCTGCCTTGTGGATCATTCTGCAGAATATAACTTGTTTGGCCACTGGATGTCCCCATTCTTTTGTTTCTGAAACCCATTGATTAGTTGTGGCTACTGTAAAAGCGTAGGCTCTCTGCTTCTTTCCAGGTATAGAGCTGCCTGGTTCTGGTAAACATTTCAGAGTGACAGACAGTACAGTTGATGAAATATTTGGCTAACTCTTGACAGACAAGTATATATATATATATATATATATATATATATATATATATATATATATCCCCCACAATCCCCATAAATGTAACATCACAGAGACAACAGCAGGTTTCTGAAGATGAACACTATGTAAAGCAGTATGTGATTATCATAGTTCAATTTTTGGTTGTACTTTTGCCTTTTCTGCAAAAGAAGTCAATTGATTGGAGAGAAGCCAGCTACTCTTTGTAAAACATTAGTAACTTTCAAAATATGCAAATGGCAAAGGGTACAACTTACTATTTATTTCTTTATTTACGACATTTATATTTTATTTATTTATTATTCAAATTTATATACCGCTCCATTCCCTTAGGCTCGGGGTGGTTTACATAGATAAAAGCATAACAATTTAAATAAAACAATTTAACACTATATATGCTGCCCTTCTCACCCCGAAGGGGACTCAGAGCAGCTTACAAGTCATATCTACATAAAAACATACTAGCTATCAACTGCTGCTTTCCTGGATTTCCATACTGGCCACATTGCCCTAAAGTGTGCCAATACTGTGACAGGTTTGCTGTGTGGATATTGTTACCCCACTCCCATTGTAGATAGTTATCCTAACTCTTCCTTATGTCGGAGTCTTTCCAATTCATGTATCCAAATATACATTTCACATCTCACTGAAAGCAATTGAAGACCTAGATAGAATCAACAACTAGTTGTCCCTCTGATTTATACTCTTGATTCCTAAAATCAAAGGTACATAAGACAATTGGAATATAGAAATATGTGGAAATCTTGAAGCAAAAAAGGAGTAGGTTTTGCCCAAATAAATAATATAATTGCCGGTAAATGTGATACACATTTTGAGGGGAGCTGGATCATATGCTCAAAGGTATAGGAGGTTTGCATGTGCAATCATTGATGTATGGACTTGGAAGAGAAGAGTATGGAATATACTTTGCATTTATTCCACATACATTCTTGCTTGTGCTTATGCCCCTGGCTTGAGATCTTTGACAATTAAATGAGCATGTATGTTAAAGCATTAGGCACTGGGAAAATGTTATATACAAAGGATAACACAACCAATCAAGGAAAAAGTTCTTTATGTCTTGGTTATTAGGCTTGCTCCTCAGGTTATTTGGGATGCTGATTCAGAGAATTGTATTCGATAGACCACGTCAGCTCTAGTTTCTTAGATATGTTTTCTGTAGCTAGGAAGATGACGGCTGGTAAATGGCAGATGTTCTATATCTCAAAAACAAGAACTGATATGTGGAAATTGGTGCCATTTTTCGAATCAGCATGTCAAATATACCTAAAAATAGGACTAAAAATAGGACTAAAATATGTGTTGGTCAGTGCAAATGGAAAGAAAAAAGTCTCCATATATGGAACATTGTGATCTTAAACACACAGATGTTCAGATAACTCAAATTAACACTCGGTTCCATCATATGATTCCTTATTCAGTTCTGTGGGACAGTGTTGTATGAACAAGGCAAGGTAACCATGTTAAACTTTCACATATAATTTCCACTTATTAACTGCTGTGTTACATTCGTAGTCCCCCGCATAGTATTGGTACATTACTCCTTCTCTTTCCTTCAAGGATTTTTTAAATATTCTTTTTCCGCTCTTCAGATTATAGCCCAATTTTTTTTTACTGCAGCAAGGTTTGCTTTCAGGCTAGTTAATGGAGAGAGAAAAAGCTGATTGTCCTTCTTAACTTTCCAAAGGGAGTTGATTTCACAAGAAACAGAAAAAGGAATAGTAGTTTAGCCAAGGGGACGAGAATTCATTCACAGAGTGTCAAGTGGAAGAAAGAATATTTTAGTCATAAAGGAGAGATTATTAACTTTTATGAGTTAGAAAGATCCATATTCACAATTGCCATAAAACAGGAGAGTTGTGAAGGTCTTTCTTACCAGTGAATAGAGGACAATAACTCTCCACTGCTAAAAGAGTCACTTATTCTACAAATGCATTTTAACTGCACACAGAACTTTTTGTGAATGTGAATATGCTATCATTATATCGGAAAGATGTCAGTGACTTGATTTCAATATGAATTTTCAGTTGCTGGAATGATTGTCTCTAAAAGCACATTTGGAGTGATGTTTTCTCTTTTCACCCAAGTGCATGTGCATATTAGATCATATTGGCAAACTATGTTTAGGCTTCCTGAATCCACATGAATATTGGCTGTAGAGTATCTCACTCATTGCAGCCTTTTATGGGCTGCAAACTGAAGATAAGTGCCTTGATCTAGTAATCTTGATCTTGGTTTCTAGTAATCGATGCAAAATTAGGCCAGACACTTCCCTCCACAAAACCCTTAAAATACGACATACTCCCCCATTTCTGTACTCCAGTTGTCTTAGGCACCATTGATTTAGTTTCATTCAAGATGGGTGAGGCTAGTCCTGGATATGTTGATACATTATGTTTGGTCCCATCCATATTGGTCTATACCAGTGGTTTCCAAACTTTTTTGGCCCACCGCCCCCTTTCCAGAATTTTTTTTACTGTCCACCCCCTAGAAATGATTTTTAATTTTTTTAAAAATAGCAATTAAGAAAGATATATGTATATATGTGCAGTAGTTCTCAACCTTTCTAATGCCGTGACCCCTAAATAAGGTTCCTCATGTTGTGGTGACCCCCAACCATATTTTCGTTGCTATTTCATAAATAATTTTGCTACTCTTACGAATTCTAATGCAAAAATCTAATATGCAGGATGTATTTTCATTGTTACAAATTTAACATAATTAATGCATAGTGATTAATCACAAAAACAATCTGTTTGGGGGAGTATGGACAACGGATGATGGGAGTTGCAGTACCTTCAATTGATTCAGCTCTGACTTCCACCGACCACTGAGACCCCCACAAATTACAGAACTGGACCAAACTTGGCACACAGAACCCACATGACCAACAGAAAATACTGGAGGGATTTGTGAGGAATTGGCAGTGATTTAGGGGAGATGTAGTTCACCTACATCTGGAGAGAACTGAGAACCCAAACAACTATGGATCTGGACCAAACTTGGTACGAATACCCAATATGCCCAAATTTGATCACTGGTGGAGTTTTGAAAAAATAGCTCTTCTCATTTGGGAGTTGTAGTTACTGGGATTTATGGTTTACCTACAATCAAAGAGCATTTTGAATTTCACCAACAATGGAATTGAGCCAAACTTGGCACACAGAACCCCCATGACCAACAGGAAATACTGGAGGGATTTGGAATGAATTGCCTCCGACGGGGAAGGCCGCGCTTTCTTCCGTGGTGGCAGGGAGGCTCTACCGGAGGCCATGGAGGCCTTTGCACTACAGCCTTCGCACTGCACGTGGGGGTCAAAGCGAAGGGAGCGGGGCCAAAGAAGAGGGTCGCGTGACCCCTCCTAAATGGCCAATTGTTCACCGCCCCCTTAAAGGGGTTCACCGCCCCCTTGGATCACCTCACCGCCCACCAGGGGGTGGTACCGCCCACTTTGAGAATCAGTGGTTTATACTGTATATTGATAAAACCAGAAACAATCCAATGATGAAGAAAACATAGGGTCCTACTTGCCTTCCCCCCACAGAGAAATGGACAGAGATGCTTCTCAGGACTTCTCACTTGCTCAGAAAAAAACAGCACAAAATTATATTGATAGGAGAATTAATGTGGAGGAATGCCCAGAAAGTTTGTCAAATGCGTCTATGCTATTTCACTAAACAGGTCTATAACAGTGCAGTCCTATATGTATCTGTTTAAAAGTATGTTCCATTCAGTTCAATGCACTCTCAGAAATCTATATAAATAAAAATGTAATGTTTGTTTGTGGGATTAACATAACTCAAAAACCACTGGACAAATTGACACGAAATTTGGACACAATACACCTATCAGTCCAACGAGTGACCTTTATTCATAAAACACTTAAAAAAACACAGTGGAAGGGACTTTAAAAGCCAAAAAAGCAAAAAGACACTACAGCCCATGCGTTAAACAACTCCCATGGCAAACAAAACACACAATAGCATATCTACACTCTCTTCCAGACTACAGCTCCCAGCATCACCTAGACCAGGCCCTTTAGGAGAGGAGGATGATCCAAATGCACTGCTTCCAAAATAAAAGCTTTCTTCTCCTTGGATTTCTTTGAGAGTATCCCAATCCCTGCATATTTCGAATTTCCTATTCCTGGACAGCAACTCCCAGCAATCCTCCAGATAGATTAGATAGATAGATAGATAGATAGATAGATAGATAGATAGATAGATAGATAGAGGTAGGTAGATAGACTTCTGGGAGTTGCAGTCCAAGAATAGGTAGAGAAGGAAGAAAGGGGAGAAAGAGGAAGGGAAAGAAAGGGGGGAGGAAGGGAAGAGGAAGAGAAGGAAGGAAGTAGGAAGGGAAAGAAAAAAAGGGAAAGAGAGAAAAAAAGGAGAGAAAGAGGGAGGGAAGGTTGGCCACAGCAACGTGTGATGGGTACAGCTAGTCTGGGTATAACATTTTTCTCGAGATAATTCTTGACATTTCTAGAGAATGTACTTTTTTCTTTAACCACACTGTGGTAAGGAGATACATTGACAAGTACTATCACTTTTATCATTGCAAGTTTGGACGAGAAAGTCATACCCATTGAACTTTGTTTTGTCAAGCAGCTATCTTATATGGTTTAGTGCAGTATAACAGGTCTGCATGGAGACTTATACTAGGTTGAGCGATATACTACTCCCCAACTACTGAACAGCCTCTGAAGTCCACTGCACCACCATTTCCTGTTCATTGGGAGCAGGCAAGATTTCAGAAATGGAATCATAGAATCATTGAGTTGAAAGAGACCTCGTGGGCCATCCAGTCCAACCCCCTGCCAAGAAGCAGGAAAATCGCATTCAAAGCACCCCCGACAGATGGCCATCCAGCCTCTGTTTAAAAGTCTCCAAAGAAGGAGTCTCTACCACACTCTGAGGTAGAGAGTTCCATTGCTGAACATATATGCCACAACCTCACAGCCAAACATGAAATGCTTATACCCCTGCCAATACCTCCAGAAGACCTCCAAAAGAATCTCAGTATTGATGCCATATTTTATGTCTGGCTATAGGGATGCAGGCACACTCTTCTGCCATCCTATCTACTCCCAATGAAGTATGGAGTGGTCATGTCTGGGGCTTCAGGGGCTGTTCAGTAACGAGAAGAGCCTTTGGGCATAGCAGGAGGAAAAACAATTCCCAAAACACACCAAAATGGGTATGCATACATATAAGGTAAACTTACGTGTGTGTATGCTGTTGACAGGATGCTAGCCAATATTTGACACTGGGCCAAGAATCTGAAGTCTCCTCTAGCTTTCATTTCTTCACCATGGTCACAGTTCTCAGTCTGGCAAACCGAGCCACATGCAGAACTTGAAATTTTAAAAAGTTATTTTGGGAGGACTACATCTCCCAGAATCCCTAACCATGCTGCCATATAGCTATATCATATTCATTGACTCCCAACGTTTTTTTTCTGAATTGTGTGTTGCAATTATCTGTGCTTAAATAGCCTGAAGGGTCTCTGAGGTCCTTAGGAAATGCCTAGACACTCATGCTAAGCTAAGCAACTGTGCCTTCCTATGGCAAGCTGAACCATTCATTTATGAGCCCTGGGAAGCATTTATAACTCTTGCTGTTATTTAAGCATTAACTATTATGAGCACTCTGTAGAACTCATGCATACTGTGTCTGGCATCCACATAATTCATAGCAGGATCCGTTTATGTTGCTCCATGGTGCGCCGTTTGAGAGCAAAGCATTACTTATTCCTTCATTATTGTTTAATTAAAATATAAGATTTGTCTGTGTTGATCTGCCATTTTTCTACTGGTTTCAGGCAAGAGCAACAAAGACAGAAAGCTCAGGCTCCTTACAGACAAAAAAACCCCTTATCTTTTCAAAAGAAAAATGTGTGGTTTTTTTTAAATTCTTCCCCTCCCTCTTACTTCTATTTTTGTTTTGTTTTGTACCCTTTTCAGGTTGCCTGCTTTGGGGAAAATGTCCCTTCTGCCTTCCTGAAGGCCATGCTCTCTACAGGGTTTAAGTTGCCACAGAAAGGAATCCTGCTTGGAATTGAGGTGAGCTGCAAGAGCTTTGACATTGAAAGAAAGGCATGTCAGGCATTATGGCAGCTAGGGTGGAAGGATCAGGCCACTAGCTAGTCCAAGTCACTCTTACAGATAGTGAGCTATAAATCTATCACGTCTTGGCTGTATACTAATCTATGATTTTTACCTTCACAAACTTACTTTGTTTCTAAATATTGTATTTTTGACAAAATATGTTTTTGCATATCATAAAATGTGCATTTTACAATGGTTTCAATTTTTTTGATAAGTTATATTTGAAATTGGGAAATGCTATTGCAAAATTATGAAAATCAAAGAGGGATTCTGATCTGCATATTAAGTTGGGACCTATGACTCTAGTCAGTTTACATTAAAACGTGGTGTAGGTAAAATTCTCAAGCCTTTCTCTTGAATGGGTTCCCAAATGGTTTCATAAGGAAATGGTTCTCATGGGAAAAGGGCGATATGGTTTAAATGTGCAAGATCCTGGAGTCCCTGTGCATGGATATCCTTGGTACAGGATGCTGGAGAATAGGGCTGACTGTCTGCCTGATACCTCAGAGAGATACCATTAATTAAGAAGAGATGTACAAGGTTACTGGATTGCTCAGTTGATTACCCAGATAGGCTACAGAACACACACATTTTGTATTTGTAATTTGTATTTATTTATTTATTTACTTTATTTATATTCCGCTCTTCTCACCCTGAAGGGGACTCAGAGCGGATTACAGGTACACACATACACACATATAGGCGAACATATAAACGAACAGAGGCACACTCTGGCCACGAGGGGGAGCTGACACACTCCTCATCTCTGTGTTCCAGCGTCACTTGTTGTTCCTTCCACGTTCCTGGAGTTCTTTAATGGCCTCATAATTCAGTCAAAATTTGCCTCCCCACTTAATGTGGTACCTTTATCACCTACTTGACAGATGCAACGGTCTTTTGGGCTGCAAAGGTCGACAGCAGGCTACACTTAAAGGTCGAGCACCCACCTCGACCCGGGCAGGCCTCGAACTCATGAACTACTGGTCAGAGAGATCTTATGCAGCTGACACTTAGCCAGCTGCACCACATTATCGGTATTTGTCACAGCCTTCAGCATTCTTCATCATGACTGGTACTGATGGGAGATGTAACCCAACAGAACCTGGAAGGATGCACTTTACTTACTCTTGTTTTAGGAGATTGCACCAAACAGTCCAGAACTATGCAACAGATTCCCCAAAATTTGTATCCCAAATTGTGAAAAGTAATATCACACCCCATCTTCTTGTTTTTATTGTGAGATTTTTTAGTGTTATACAATGTGAAAGTTCATCAGTACAGAAAAAGAAAATTAAGAAAACACCAAGAAATATGTAGGGCAGCCGACCCAATGTGTGGAACTGTGGGAGTGATGGGGAATGGAAAGGAAAGGGGGTTAGGGAAGAAGGAAGAAAAAAAAAAAAGGAAAAAGGGGAGGGGGGATAGGTTGAGGCCGAGCAAAGAAAAACTCGGCCAGAATACAATAAAATTTAACTTCCAACATTTTTTTTTCAACATGTCAAATACTTGGGTGTTCATTGTCGTATCTCTTTACCTTATAGATGTTAATCCTAATCTCACAGATATAGCCGCTATAAGCGGCTATAGGGGGTAGAAATATAACATAGTTGCTACAGTTATTTTTAACTATTTACTACTTATTATTTAAGAGTTGTAACGAGGGTGATAACAAAGTGGGTAGTCCTTGTTGAATTTGTTAGTTATATCTGTAAAAGATATTCTTCTACAGAAGACCAGTCTGTTGTCCATCTTCTTGGCAATGAAATTGATACTTCATTCCATCATAAAGAATACCTTGATGTATCTGGAGTTCTAACCAGTTCTGAGAGTGTACATTTCAGGACAACAAAAGTGGCCAGCTCCTCCATTGACGTAAAGCGATCCTCCCTCCCTTCCCCTCTCACTGCAATGCTTCTTCCCTGCCTCAGGGTAATTACAAGCTGCAGGAGATACAGAAGTGTGCTACATTCATAAATCTCCTCAAGGCCTGCATGTCTGCTTCCCAAATGATCAGTCACTACATCTGAGATTGGAAAATGCTAGGGGTCTCATAAAAACAATGGATGGCCTTTTGCAATTCCCCTGCTGTGTTTGTAATAAGCTTATGTCTTGCATAAAGTCAATAAGAAAATAATTAAAAACAATACTGACTTCCCGGTTTGTGAATGATGATTATAGACACGGAGTCAGGATGTGGGAATTGGGCCCACAAACGTCAGCAACAGGAAGCAGACCTTGGCAAAATGCAAACATAAAAAAGAAAGAGAGGCAAAATGCCCTCTCAAGCATGCCCAGGAGTTAATTGATACTACTCTGATTCGACTACTAAAGCATGCAAATCAATAAGCCACACAGCTGTCCCTTTGTTTGTTCCTCTTAGAACATTTTGTAGTAGATAAAAGAGCAGAGTGGTGGAGAATACAGCCTTAAAATCAGCCATGAAGTTTTCCCCAGTGACCTGCAGCTACTCAATGAGAAGGCTTCAGTGATTTAAATTGTTTTAGGGCACTTCCAGACAGCATGAAAATGCATGTTTAAGAGGAAGGACAAAAGGGGGGGGGCACACCCGAGAGCCAGGGGCGGTCTAAGGTAATTCTAAATGGTAAGCGAACATTATTTTGGCGCCCCCCCAAACATTATTTTGGCGCCCCCCCTCCGCGCATGCCCAGAAGCTTCTGCCTGAAGGCGCCCCTCAGGAGAAAACCGCCACTCACCGCCGGCTTCGTGGAAGGAAAAGGGAGAGAAAGGCTCCCTCACAGCGCAGCGGCGAACTGGTGGCTGTGTAATGGCTCGCGCGAGGCAATGCCCTTCCTTCTCACGCACCCCACACCGCCTCCAGCCTTGCGTGAGGCCACGCCCCCAGTCTACTCAGCCTTGCATGAGGCCACGCCCCTCTCCCACCTTGCTTTTTCAGTCTCGCGTGGGGCCATGCCCCAGTCTACTCAGCCTCGAAAAAAATTACTCCATTATGAACCCTATATGTGCACATGCAAATATCTTAACATAAATATAAGCAGATTTGCATGTATGCATATGAAGTTCAGCTTATAATAGAGTGATTTTTTTAAAAAAAACTTCCACCAGATTTCTTCCTTCCTCTGAATGTTTATTCAAGCTCTGTTTAATGTTAGAGTTTAAAATGGAGTTTCATAGAGTTCCAATTGCTCTCCATTTGTGCTTCCTTTAAACCGGCTGTGTGTCTGTTTGACAGCCTAATCAGTTGATCAGCTGTTTTGGGCTTTTTAAAAGTGGGCATGTGCAGTCTCCACAGGGGGAAGGGAAGTGTTTTTTGGTGAATGCAGGGGTATACAGTGATGTGAATGTGCACATTTTTGACCAGAATCTGGACATGCTAACTGTATTTTAATGTATCTTAATTTTGACTGTTTTTGGTTTTCTATTATATGTATACTGTGTTTTTGGCATCGAATCGTTGCCGTTGTTAGGCCGCTCTGAGTCCCCCCTAGGGGGTTGAGAAGAAGCGGGGTAGAAATGGTGGAAATAAATAAATAAATAAGATAAAAGGGAAACTTTTTGTCCAGTGTTTTTCAGCTATTGCAGCGAATTAGCATGCATTTAACACTGTCGTCATGTAGCCACCCCCCTTTTCAACACGTGAAATCCTGTGTTATAGATACTGTGTAGATGGGCCCATAAAAGCCATTCCCTCCACACAAGAAATGAGAATGGGATACAAAACTCTTTTTGCCACTTTTTTCTTCTTTCAAGATTGGGAATTGAATCCCGTGGCCTTCCAGATGTCGGGGTACAACACCACCCTCCCCAACCAGCAGGGCCAATGATCAGGGCTGAAATTAATCATAAGCCAGAACATTTCTGGGGGGACGTCGGTGGTCTCCCCCAGCCCACACCAGTGTTACATGAATCATACTGCAGCCTGTCCTTGATGCAGACCGATGTTTCTCACTCTGTAACAAAATAGCTTTTCACACTTGTCGCTTTACTTCACAGTGGGGTCACTCAACATTTTACAGTAGGTCAGAAATTTGTACAGTAGAAGCCTCTCTTGCCCTAACTGTAGCGTTCTGCCGTACCTTACAGTGTGCTCTGCTGAGCAGATGATGCTATTCATATAAGATAGTGGTATACAAATCATTATGAAGGGGCCATGCTTGACCTGCTCCAAGTAGATGCCCAGTCAAATTGCATGCCCTTTTGGATAATCCCTGACTGATGATTAATGAGCACTGCATCAGCTTTCCATGCTGAAAGAATAGGTCTTGAACAGTCAGCAGGTCATGAGAGGTGGAAATAGGTGTCAATGCGTGAAGTCAACTGCATTATTAACTCATGGATTCACCTCCTCCTTCCACACACACACACACACACACCTTCATACAGCTTTCATTTTTAGTTTTAAGTGGACCTGCATAAATGTTAAAGGGCAGTGCAATCCCACTTCGAGAAAAATGCAGTTTGCTCCTTCTTAAAATAACATAATATGGGCATATCTTGGAATAGAAATGCAAAGTTCACTGGCACTTGGGAGGTCAGAGCACCTTGGGCTCCCATATACACTGACCAATTAATGCACTTTCAAAACGGTATTGAAGAAAGTGCTTTCACTGTGCAGGTATTTATTTATCATCTAAGAAGCGAACCGAGGGTACAGTTGTAATGTATTTAAAAAACGCTAAGCTTTTTTTAAAAAAAACCTTGGCATTATACTAAGTGTCTTTTGACCAGTAGGTGGCCACTTGAAGTGCTTCTGGTGTTGCTATAAGAAGGTCCTTCATTGTGCATGTGGCAGGGCTCAGACCACTGCACAAGTGGTCTGTGGTTTGCTCTTCTCCACACTCACATGTTATGGACTCCACTTTGTGGCCCCATTTCTTAAGGTTGGCTCCGCAGCTCATGGTGCCAGAGTGCAGTCTGTTCAGCGCCTTCCAAGTCGTCCCATCTTCTGTGTGTCCGGGGAGGAGTCTCTCATTTGGTATCAGTCATAGCTTGAGGTTCCAGGTTTTAGCCTGCCACTTTTGGAGTCTGTTCCTGTGAGTATCTCTGTAGATCTTAGAAAACCATTTCTTGATTTAAGGCATTTGTGTCCTGGCTGATATCCGAACAAGGGATGGGCCGGAGATATCACTGCCTTGGTCCTTTCATTATTGGCCGGTACTTCCCGGTAGATGATTACATAGGACATTCTGGAACCAATTTGAGGCCCGGATAGGGATCACACAAACCACAGAGCACTGATGCTCATTAAGGGCTTTCTTTTGCACATTTTTGTCGGAGTTTGTTGTTTTGCTGCTGAAATTTGAACTTTGAAGCTAGCTTCAAATTGCATTAAATGATCAATATATTTTATTTATTTATTTATGTATTTATTTATTATTCGCACTTGTCAGTCGCCACTCCCTGTGTGGCTCGGGGTGACTTACAACAATGGACTCAAAGTTTAAAAGCACAATATAAAACACAATAAAAACACAATAAAACATGATCAAATACACAGCAAGCAGATGATAACAGATGTAGATACCCTTTCCTCAGGAGTTATATACAACAAGAGGACGAAGTAGCCTGAGGGTCATAGCCCTAATCCCCAAAAGCCTTCCGAAACAGGAGGGTTTTGCACACCTTCCGGAATGCCAACAGATCTGTAAGGGCACGAACTCCGGAAGGCAGTGCATTCCATAGAGTGGGGGCGATTATTGAGAAGACCCTCCATCTTGTGGCCGTTAGGTGGTACGTTTTGAAGCTGGGAACCTCCAGGAGTTGGCCCGACTCTGAGCGTAGTGGCCTAGTGGGACAGTATGGGATGAGGCGGTCCCTAAGGTACACTGGCCCCAGACCGTTCAAGGCCTTAAAGGTCAGTACCAGCACTTTGAAAGTGATCTGGCATTCCACTGGTAACCAGTGCAGCTCGCGCAAGACAGGTGTTATGTGGCTGGTCATCGGAACGCCAGCCAGCAGTCGAGCTGCCGCATTCTGAACCAGTTTCAGTTTCCGGATCACTAGCAAAGGAAGGCCAATGTAGTGAGCATTACAGTAGTCCAGTCTTGAGATGACCATGGCTTGGACCACTGTGGCTAGATCGTGACGGGAGAGGTAGGGAGCCAACTTCCTTGCCTGACGGAGATGGCCCGTCAGTTGAGAGTCCAGAGTGACGCCAAGACTTTTAACTGTTGACGACGGACATAATGTCGTGCCGTCCAGCCCACCCGGACGACCTAGCCACAGGATCTCCGTCTTAGCTGGATTCACCTTCAACCTACTGGCTCACAGCCATCCAGTGACAGCCTCAAGGCACTGATGGAAATTATCGGGTATAGTTTAAGGCCTGCCCTCCATCCCCAGAACGAACTGGGTGTCATCCGCATATTGGTGACACACCAGCTCAAAACTACGGACCAGCTGAGCAAGTGGTCGGACATACATGTGAAATAATAGAGGGGAGAGGATAGCTCCCTGGGGATATACATGGGACAGTGGCCAGGCCAGTAGACTCTCTACTCCCATCTTTCATTTCTGGTCTCTAGAAAAGTCATAACTCTTCTTTGTTCCTTCTCTTCTTGTTTGAACACATCCTGAAGCACATAAGTTAAAGCTGCTGGATGTGGCAATGTGGTCCCTTCCTTTCCAGAAATGTTGCCCACAAGACCCAATAGAAAGGAGATATTCCATTCTTTGCTGTTTCAGGCACAGTAATATCGGGGTTGTATATGTATGGAAGTGCTATGCAGTGCAAAATATATGGCTCACACCTGCACATTTCCAAATATGCTAAAACATCTAGTTGAACTAAATCTGGATCACACCATGAATTTTAGTGGGGAGGGATATCACTAAGTCTCATTATGTCACTAAGCGGTATTCATTTGCAACAGAAGATTATAAATGATTATGATTTGATGGTGTAGATATTGATGAAGACTTAGGACTTTGGCTGAAATTCTGCATTTTTATTAAACAATATTAGCTGAATAGCTCTTTTCATTTGCTTTCTTGATTGGGCTATTTAGTAATGCTTGTTGTAAGAAGTGCATCTGTCTTACATCTGTGGTGCAGAAATGCTGAGCATCACAAAACTCCAAGTGCATTCAAAAAGTGCTGTATTTTTAGAGCCTGGGTAATTGAGACCAATTTCTTGGTAACCTGATTCTTAGGACTGCGTGATTTTTGATCTGCCCCTGGTCTTAGCCTGCAGCTTTGGTGCATGGTCCTTCTGAGCATTGGGAATGCCATTGTAATATTTTTGCTGCCCCTCCCCCCCTGAAATAAAGTGCTGTTGAAACTTAATAGCCTGCTTCATAAATATACTTATTTGAATGTAAGTCAAACTGATATTTAAATAGCCTTTTTGAACCTTGTCCACTCCCACATGTGGGTTGATCACACACTGAAAAACCCATTGTTGATCACACACAACAACCCATTGTTGATCACACACAACAAGTTAAACATGAGCCAACAATGTCATGCAGCAGCTTACAAACCCAATGGGATTTTGGCCTACATAAACAGGAGTATAGAGCCAAAGAAGTCATGCTCCCCCTCTATTCTGCCTTGGTCAGACCACAGCTGGAATCACACTGTGTCCAATTCTGGGCACCGCAGTTTAAGGGAGATGGGGACAAGCTGGAGAAGGGCAACTAAAATGATCAGGGATCTGGAGAACAAGCCCTATGAGGAGCAGATTAAAGAACGGGGCATGTTTAGAGAAGACTGAGAGGAAACATGACGGCCATGTATAAATATGTGAGGGAAAGTCATAGGGAGGAGGCTTGTTTTCTGCTGCCCTGGAGACTAGGACATGGAACAATGGCATCAAACTAAAGCAGTGGTTCTCAACCTGTTGGTCCCCAGGTGTTTTGGCCTACAACTTCCAGAAATCCCTGCCAGTTTACCAGCTGTTAGGATTTCTGGGAGTTGAAGGCCAAAAATATCTGGGGACCCCAGGTTGAGAACCACTGAACTAAAGGAAAGAAGACTCCACTTGAACATTAGGAAGAACTTCCTAACTATGTGAGCTGTTCAGCAGTGGAACTCTCTGCCCCAGACTATGGTGGAGGCTCCTTCTTTGAAGGCTTATAAACAGAGGCTGTATGGCCATCTGTTGGGGATGTAGAGCCCAAAAAACTGAGATAGCTGTGTGGATTGGGCCCAGGGATTGAATTATGTAGTCCCTCGACCCAATCTACGCAGGGTCCAAGCCTGGTAGGACCCAGATCTTGCTATAAGATCAGTTAATCAATTCAGAACAAAGCAGGGTTTTAATTCAGTTTTACCGGCAGAGTAGTTTGGATTCCTCTGGTAAAACCGAGACAGGTCCTGGTTTTTGGGCCTGTCTGGATGGGCCCATAGTTTCCTTGTCCTTGCCGAAAATAACCCAAAGGATAAAAGAAGCACAGACAGGTTTATTATGTGTAGATTTCTATGTGAAGAGTTATTTAGATTACAATTCAGGCTTGCATGATGATTAATCACAATTCCAGCAAAGACAAAAATGCCTTCATGTTCTGCATTGGATAGAATTTTTAACACATACAACAGGATGGGGAAGCTCATTGTTATTTTTATTTTTAATCAAATGCCAGGAATGGAAACTTCTTAAAAATCAAATTAAACAGTAGGCCTCAGCCTTTTATTCATGGGTTAATTATACAACAGCATGAAAAACATCTTGAAGGAAATGAGAAATTCTGTTTCAAAACCGAATCCTGATAGTGCACAGTAAACAAGCAAGCTTGTACTTTGCTTTTCAGTAGCAAACGTTTTCTTGTGCAGGTACTTTCAATCAGCTTTTACATCTGGGGCCGCATAGATGAAGGTTGACAGCTGTAATTTCTTTTCGAGGAGAGCCTGTTTTCTGTGTCACAAGTGTTCAATACATGTTTGATAGAGGTTTATAATACTGTTGTGAAAGCCAACACCCCTGAGCAGAAGGCAGAGCTATTCCATAGCCAGGACGCTGCAAGCTCTTTTGTGTCATGTTGGATATTTGTATTTTACACTCAGTGTAGAGAACAGAAATGGCTTTCCATGGAGTTCTCACCAGCGTCTATGGACCCTGAAGCTATGGCTTGACTCATTTTCCAGCACTAGTCCTTGCTCTGCCCTTTAGGGTGTTTCAGTATGACCTCTATCGGGATCAGAGAATCCACATTTCACACTGGGAAATAAATGGCTTTGTGAAATCCTGACTCCTAACTTGTCAAAAGCCATATAGACCAAAATGTGGAAATTCCTTTCAGTTGAAGGTCATTGCCGACTGCTTTCAAATCTAACCATTTTTAAACTCGGTGCAATACAAAAAAGGCAAAATCCTAAAATTCAGGATTAATTTGCTGAATCAAAAGTAGTTCATACATTTACATAGTTGTAACACTTCTGCCTTGCATGCCAATATTTGATAGCTGGTTCTAAATGTAGGGTTGTTGTGGAAGAGATTCACTCTAGGTACCCCGGCTCTGAATTTCTGTTGTTCCATCACAAGCACCCCACTTCCCATCTCATCCATTTTGTTCTCATCTCTTTCTACTGCCTTTGCTGGGGGAATATTGACTAAAGCACAGCATGAGGGGAGATGGAAACTGGCTTTGGATTTCCACTTCAGATTGAGGACCTGAATCAGACTGAGCCCTTTTAACGTGCTCCAAGGGAGAGGGCAACACTTTTTGTTTTCCTTTTGTATTGTTGGGGTTGGAACACTATAAACTTAGAAATTTTCCAGAAGGTGAGATCTTTTGGATGATCTATAGACAATTCTAGGAGTTGTAACAGTCTGCTCTGTTCATTGTCCTCCCTCCTTTCATTCTCAACTTTCATTTTAAAAATAAGCTTCTAGTTCCATGTGAAATAAATGTTTGAGAGCTAAAATGAGGAATTGTACTTACTACAATTCTCTTCTTAGTCTATATCTCTCCCCTGCTTGGCTGCCGTTATATAATTGCGTACCCTCCTTCTCACTTTATTCCTCAAGCGCTTGGCACCCCCCCCCCCCCAAATAAATTATACATTTTGCAAAAATGCAAACTTCTCCAGGGCAAACCTGTCCAAATGACATAATTTATTCTTTTTTTAAAAAAATAAACATTTTATTTACATACAATAACAACTTACAGTGTAAACAAAACACAAAACAGTGAACATTATTACATACACGTAGCCCACCACCAAGGCCTGAACAGGTATCCTTTCCTTCGCCATATATTTATAAATCAACCATTAATCAAATGTCATATCCAAAATTCCTGACCAACAAGGTTATATTGTTTTCCATTTTCATTCTCTAAAGTGTATTTAATAAAGACCAACCGGTATGCCTCAAAATCTGATCTATTAGTTTCCCCCTTGAATACCCTCATTTCCATTGTTAGTTTATCATTTAAGGCTACGTTCCATACCTCCCTATACCAAGCTTCCAGTGTAAGATTAGTTATTATTTTCCAATTCCTTGCTATTATAATTCTTGCCATTGTGAGTGAAATACTAATCATTTTTTTCTTTTCCATTTCTAAATTCAACATTGTGGTGTCCATTAGTAATGCTAACCTAGCATCTGGCGTATTATTTAGCCCTCTAATATTGCTTCTTTCGATAAAAATATCATTCCAAAAACTCATCACATGGGGGCATTCCCACCATAAATGAAAATACGCCCTTTTGTGCATGCCACATCTCCAGCAGAGGTTGCTTTGCTTGCTATCCATCTGATGTTGTTTGACTGGTGTGGTATACCATCTCCGTATAACTTTAAATACATTTTCTTTTAATCTTGTTGATAGATTCTTAACCACTCTCCACTTCAAAATCCCTTTCCAATCAAAATCTGTCAGAGACCTTAGGTCTCGTTCCCATACCTTTTCTAACAGCTTCAGCCCTATTTCTTCGCCAATTAATCCATTATATATTTTCCCAATTAATCCTTTCCCCATTATTTCTTGGGTTTTAAGTTTACTTAGCCATTCCTCATATTTATTCAATGCTCTACATCTGGGATTTTTATTTAACCAGTCCTTTTTCCAGTTATACAGCTGTTGTCTCTCAAACCAATTCAGAGCACCTTGTTCGTCTAACTTATTAAACTTGCCCATCGAATTTTGTATCCATTCCTTCCAGGAAAGAGCAGTTTCCACCTCCACTAATTTTTTTTATATTTAAGTTTAGTTCTCGGGTCTTCTGGAAAATTCTCCAGTAAAAATATTGGGGTTATGGTGGAAACTCCTGGAAATATCTTGTTTTTTAACTTAACCCATGTCTCCATAATATCTTTAGCCAGGTTATTTTTACACCCCTTGATTTCTTTGCCTATTTTTGACCTGAAAAACATTTCCCCATAATCTCTATGCCAAAATATTCCTTCCAGTTCCCGCCAGATTAATTTAGGCTCTGAGAGCAGCCTAAACACTCCCTTTATAATGTGTGCCTGGTGATTCTAATCACAAATTTGAGTCTATGAATGCCGAACTGGACATGTTGTCATCCAGGCATTCATGTTTCTGGCAATATAACCCTGGAAGCTGTTTGCTGTGTCAAAACCCTTGGGAATCCAGCTTATTGTCAAGATATGGGCTTTAGTTTCATGACAAACAGTGTCTTTGAAGCTTGTTAATCTACAATAACTTGCCAACTACAATAAAGCTCATGCCCTTTATAGCTTTCTGTGGCATTCACTTTTAAGAAAAGGGAGATGTCCAAGACTAGCACAGAGCTTACTACATATCCCAATATAATAGCAGAGCTTTCCTGCCTGTTGTGAAATTTCCACTCTGCAAATATTGTCATATCTGTGGAAAAAAAGATATTGTACTGTCACTGTCTTTGAGAACAACTTTCTATATTTTTTTCTTTCTTTCAGCATTCCTTCCGCCCCAAATTCCTTGATGAAGCACAGCAGCTCCATAGTCAAGGTTTTAAGGTTTGTTGCTTTGAGTGTGAAAGCTCTGAAATAATAATACACTTAACACACTTTATTTATATTTCGCTCTTCTCACCCCGAAGGGGACTCAGAGCAGATTACATTACACATACGGCAGACAACCCCTGCCGGTTGACATACAATTACAATACAACAAGTACAATCTTCCATACTCATTGAAGAGGCCAGCCTAAAAAATAAGTGGGAAAGCATGACTATTCAAAGAGACAATAGATATGTTATGCTTTCCTGTGTGTGTTTTACCAGAAAGATGTTTCCATTGCAAAGAGGTCATTCGGGGTTTTGGAGTGGGATGCCATTTCTATGTAGATGACACCCAACTCTACTACTCCTTTCCACCTAACTCCAAGGAAGCCCCTCGGGTACTGGACGAGTGCCTGGCCACTGTGAACGACTGGATTAGGATGAATAAGCTGAAGATCAATCCTGACAAGACAAAGGTCCTCTTGGTTGATCGTAAGCCGGATTGGGGTATAGGGTTGCAACCTGTGCTTGATAGGGTTGCACTCCCCCTGATGTCACAGGTCCGCAGTTTGGGTGTCCTCCTAGACTCGTCGGTGACATTTGAGGCGTCGGCGGTTGCTGGGAGGGCCTTCGCACAATTAAAACTCGTGCATCAGCTGCGACTGTACCTCATGAAGTCGGATCTGGCCACGCCTTAGTCACCTCCAGATTGGATTACTGTAATGCACTCTATGTGGGTCTGCCCTTGAAGACGGCCCAGAAGTTTCAATTGGTCCAACGAGCGGCAGCCAGGTTACTAACTGTAGCGTACTACAAGGAGCAATCAACCCCCCTCTCCGATCATCTGGAGAGACCTTACTCACGCTCCCACCGGCCTCGCAGGCACGGTTGCTGGGGACGAGGGAGAGGGCCTTCGCTGTAGTGGCGCCCTGACTCTGGAATGTGCTCCCCAAGGATATCAGACAAGCCCCCACTCTGGCAGTCTTTAGGAGGAGCCTGAAGACGTGGCTGTTCCAATATGCCTTCCCGGAATAAGTAAATGACGCCCTGCCATGTTCATTTTCTGTAAGGTCCTCTGAAGCACTTTAATTACCTGTTGTGTGTCTGCCCATATTGCCCACCCTGCTATATGCAAACTACCTCTGTCGGCACCCAGTGCTTACTTATTTTAAAATTTTAACTGTCACATGTGGCCCGCCCGAAATGGTTTTAAATTGTCTGTTACTGCTTGTATTTGAGTTTTATTGATTGTATTGTTTTTATAATTTGCTATTGCTTGTTGTTGTGTGTTATTGGGTTTGGCCTAGTAAACCGCCCTGAGTCCTCTCGGGGAGATGGGTGCAGGGTAGAAATGAAGTTAATAAATAAATAAAATAAATAATTTATTAACACTGAAATAAATTACTTGAAAAAGCACATATTAAAAGACAGAGCCCATATCTGTTTCTCTTTGCAATAAACCCTGAATAAACAAAAATGTGCTGCTGCATTTTGATTATTATTATGTTTATTTATACCCTGCTTTTTCTCTCCACAAGGAAACTCAAGAGGGCTATTTTTAGCCTCAACTAAATAGTTCTTATTTTCTGGAGTTCATACTTTTTTCAAGCAGCAGGAAACCCTCACATGGATAATTATGTACTTCTGCGACTCTTCATTATTGGGGATTTATTCAGAACAAAACCCCCAGTTGAGGATTTATTCAGCACAAGATTTCCATGTGGAAATTATATACCTGCTGAGAAATACAATTCCTGTGCAGATAATTTTTTCCTTAGACAGAAAAGGCCATTTTCAGTACATACAAACCTCAATTGAATGTTACACAGAGTAAGTCCTGAACTACAAATAGTCTTCAGTCCCGTCCCCCCACTAAAATTGCCTCTTGCTTCCGTCAAGAACAAAATAATTAGCAAATAATTATCTCTCTTTACTATTAACATGCTACATGTGTACCATTGGATCTCTGCTCTTCTCCTGGCATCTCACTATCTGTCTGAGGGGGGGGGAATAGAGGAAAAGTCATTGGTAGTAGCTGAACTCTGATGGTAGGAAATATCTGGGATTTATTTGCTCCCAATCCATGTAACTTGACGTAATCACTTCTAAGCAGGCAGAAAGAAACACATGCTGGACAGCTTGGGTCTTCAACATTGAAGCCACATAGCAAAATTTTTCAAAAAGCATGCCCAGACATTTTCATAAATTAATTCTGGTTAACGTAGTTATAAGTACATTTATCATCTCTATACTTGTTAATAAAACTTAAAAGGAATCCATACCCTGGAACTGGGTTCATCCAGACAGAAAAAAACCTGATATATGAAGAATTGTGTTATTTATGAGTTGTATAACAACGTTGTATGTTTGTATTACTTCTCCGCAGCTTTATGCTACAGAAGGAACTTTTAATTGGCTCAGTGGCAACAACATCCCAGTATCACCAGTAGCATGGCCAACACAGTCAAGTGCAGACTCCATGCTTGTTCCATTCAGAAAGTAAGAGTTTCTACACTTTTAAAGAGAAGTATATGTCTTGATAATCTGAGAATGTCCCATTCTGGATGCATTCCCTTATTTTAGGTTAAAAGTGGGCTTCTGTTTATGTCTGAAATATTTGATCCAGTTTTATTGATAATCCTACTGGCTTCCTTCTCCGGAAATGTCCCATTCTGGGTGTGTTCTTCTATTTTTATGTAGAAAACTGCTCTCTCTCTCTCTCTCTCTCTCTCTCTCTCTCTCTCTCTCTCTCAAGTTTCCTATTAATATGAGCTGGATAACAGTGAAAGTACAAAGGTCAGACTTTGAAAAACTTCCAGCTGGCAGGAGGATTCCAGGATTTCCATGCCATGAAGCACGCCTATCACAGTTTACATCTATTTCCGTGACTGTGGCAGGAAACAGCAGTTAATCCCAGGACAAAGAAAGAGCTTTTTGCAGATGGGAAGAAGCTGGACTGTCATCTATCAAAATGTTTGAAAAACAACATCTTTTTTTGCATAAATACATTATTTTCTATACATTTTTAAAATTATAAAACCAAAATCTTATAAACCCCTGAAACTCATTGGGTGACCTTGGAGCATTAGTTGTATCTCAGTCTGACCTACTTCACAATGTAATTGCAATGATAAAGTAGGAAGGAGGGGAACAGAGAACTCCACAGTCTTATCTCACTGGAGAATATACAGTATATGGTACAAATATAGCTAGTAAATACTGTGGCACCACGTGAAGGATTCATTCCAGGGCCCTTAGTGTAAGGCGATTTTTGCATAATTTTGAACCCTTACCTGAAATGAATGCTGACTTGGGGTCTGGTCAAAGCATATCACAGAATGTATATTTTGGACCTAGAATATGCCTAGAATGGTGTTCTCTATCCTCTAGGATGAGGTCATGGTCAACTTCTGGTGTAATTTTCGGTGGAAGTTGACCAGTGTAATCATACTGGAAGCCTAGGGTAAGCAATCACTAGGGCCCCATCTACATTGCCATATAATGCAGTTTGAAACTCATATAATGCTTTATATGAGTCTACACGGACCATATAATAAAGTTTCAAACTGTGACATATAGTAGTGTAGATGGAGTCTAGGTCCACCAAAATAATTATTTGGTAATCAAAGTTATTTGTGTGTAAATGAAACTGAGGTCAAGCTTGTGTAATAACTGTCCTTAGTACATATGTATGGCATGTTTCCTAAGTTTTTAATTTTAATTTGTTTTTAACTCTGTTTTAATATGTCACAATTTTTTGAAATGTTTAGGTCAGTGTTTCCCAACCTTTTTTGAGCCGCGGCACACTTTTAACATTAAAAAAATCCGGGGGCACACCACCAACTAAAATGACACAAAATGACACTCTAACACAGTAAAGAATGGCTGGGGGATGGTGGCCTGCTGGGAGCAGCTGCTGGGAGTGCCAAAGCCGGGGGAGGGGGGAGCCAGGCCTTGCCATGCCCCACCCCTCCCCCAGCTTCAGCTCTCCCACAGCTTCTCCAGCCTTGAGGGGGTAGTGCAAGCGAGGGGCGGGAGTCATGGACCCCGTCCCTGGCACCGATGTCCACCATGACTCCTGCCCCTTGCTCGCTGAAGCTGCGTGGAGGAGTATGAGTATGAGCGGTGGATGGGCTTCAGTGGGCGGGGCTCTGCGCGGCTTCAGCGAGCGAGGGGCGGGAGTCATGGTGGATTGGAGGCTGGCTGAGGAAACGGCCAAAGGAGGCGGCGCCCCGGCCCCTTCTTCTTTTTCTTCGCCGCCGCCCAGCCCTTCCTCCTCCTCCCCCAAGCAGCAGGAGTTCGGCGGAAGGAGGGGGGAAGGAAGGGGGGCAGAGAGCTTTTCTTGCAGCACAGCAGGAGGTCCGTCACGGCACATTACTGTGCCATGTCACAGCGGTTGGGAAACACTGGTTTAGGTAAGTGTTATTGAGGCACGAGGTGTGCAGCCTTTCTGTCGTGGTTTTGCCACTGTAAGCTGCCTTGAGTCCCCCTGTTGAGGTTGAGAAGGGCAAATAAATAAATAAATAATCAAACATTGTATATGGGATGGCATTTGCTTAAAATGAAAAATAAAATTGAGTGGGTAAAGCTAGGCAGGCACATCATATTCCCGCAGTTCTGGATATAGCATTGCAGGAATGTTGATCTGTCTCCTCATCCTCACTATTCTGTCCAGTTGCTAGCAACCTGATAATGTGGATGGATCTAGTTTAAGCTGCTTCTGTGCTATTTTTCATTGCAGCTGAAGCACAGTCCTCTGCCGGGGAGAATTCAACATATTTTTCATATATTTTAACCCTCTGCTGGGTTTATGTCTCATACTGTTTGCTTTTAAGTTTGAACATCTTGATCAATATCACAAGCAGGTCGCTTCAAGGTGCTTTAATGCCTTTGGACCTAGCTTTAGCGACATAGAAAATTACCTACTGAGTACAAAGGTATGTGACTGATGGTGTACTGAAGTGAAAAATGATTTACTGAAATATTTTGCTTTTATTTTTTTGATTGCTTATTTCAGACTCATAAAAGATGGAAGCATAGACTTGGTAATTAACCTCCCCAACAACAACACAAAGTTTGTGCATGAAAATTTCCTGATCCGCAGGACAGCTGTTGATAGTGGAATCTCTCTCCTCACTAATTTGCAGGTATCTCCATAATCCTTTCTCACAGCCCCTATGTGAAGTTAAGGTCCTTTTAAAATCTTGAATTAATGTTTGACGGTCAATGATTGTAACTACCCCAGGCTTGCATGATAAAGGACATTTCTAGATTGTACTTCTCAGTCAGCTAAGCTCTCTTTTGTTCTTATTACAGACCTAAGGGGTTCTTTTTTATTAGAAGCAGTTGCTCATTTTCAGCCAATTCTTGTACATAACATCTGATATAAAGATGATGAGCTGTAACCTGTAGGTTACTGTAGGTTACTGGTTCAAATCTCACCTCTGCTGTGAATTCATTAGCGTATTGCATGACATTCTTTTCTGAAAAATCATATAAGTCTTGTCATATATAGAGATAATAGTCCTTGCATGTTTTATAGCATGGTAAATCTCACAATACATTGGAATGTATCAAGAGCAGCAAAGGGGCAGAAGTACATTTTCCAACATAGTCTCTTTCTTGCTGGGAGCTCCTGGGTTTCCCATCATCATCATTCCACTTTCCGTCTCAGAATTTGGACCCATGGTTCCATCTAATCAGCACTTCAAAGTGACATAATTACATCACTTTGACATTACATTAACTGCCATGGCTCAATGCTGTGAAAATCTGAGATTTGTAGTCTTGTGAGATATTATTTGTCCACTGGCTGCCGGTCCACTTCCGAGCTCAATTCAAAGTGCTGGTTTTGACCTATAAAGCTCTATACGGTTCTGGCCCAGCTTACTTGTCCGAACGCATCTGCCTCTACGTCCCACCTCACTCTTTTCGATCATCCGGGGAGGCTCTGCTCTCGCTTCCGCCAGCATCTCAAGTGCGGCTGGTGGGGACGAGAGACAGGGCCTTCTCGGTTGTGGCTCCGCACATCTGAAATGCGCTGCCAAGCGAGATACGATCGACTCCATCCCTCCTAGCATTTAGGAAAAAGGTAAAATCTTGATTGTGGGACCAGGCCTTTGCATAATGACATAGCAGCACTTTAACTGGAATAGACTGGCTGATGACAGAGATGAGGACGCGGTTTTACTGTTTTAGCAATTGGATGTGTGGATTGAACATTGTTTTAATTGTTATTTTTAATTGATTGTTGGATTTTGTTTATTAATGTTTTAATCTCAATTTTGTATGTTTTTATGGCGATTTATGTATTAGGCATCAAATTGCTGCCTCTGTTAGCCGCCCTGAGCCCCCCCCCCCCGGGGGGGGGTTGAGAAGGGTGGGGTAAAAATATTGTAAATAAATAAATAAATAATAAATATTTGCTCTTCTCTGTCAGAGAACTCTGGTATCACAACAAACTACATCCCCAGGACTCCATAGAATTGATCCAAGGCAGTTAAGGTGTTGTCATACTGCTTTGATTTTGCAGTATGGATGCTGCCTTATCAGGATTGGAAAAGTGAAAACAATTTTCCTCTTCTTTCTCCACACACTGCTCCATTTATTCCCTTCAACCTTGCTTGCAATGAAAAAGAAATATAAGGGATGGTGGACTGATAGCAATAGACAGATGATCTTCTCCTGTCCATCTTCTCCCATTCTCTGCACATTTGCTTAAACTATATTTAAAAGCAGCCTCACTTCCAATGTTGACACCATCAAGGAGGGTGTGTTTCTTCCCATGTGGACTTCCATGGTAAAGGCTGCCACTGTCTAACATAATAACTATTGTTATATGCAAATGTATATGGTATGACCTCCCATATCCATGGGATTATGTTTCTGGACCTCATATGGCTGCCCAAAACTGTAGATAATTTTGATCCCAATTGAAATGAAGGTCATTTGGCCCAAAGGTTTTATAGAACTGTGCTGGAAAAACTAGAAAATGTCTAGAAAGGATTTTTTTAATCAAATGAGAATAAATGGAACAGCAAATACCAGTCCTGTAGATACAAGGTTAATACTACACATATCCTCTCCGTTGGTGCCCCCTTGTTGTGGGGGGAGAGGCTTGCGTACCCTAATGAAGTTGTGAGCTATACTGGTGGTGGCATATTAGCCACCGGTAGGGCCTCCCATGACAGACAGTCACAACCAAAGGGTCTGACAAAGAGCATCAAAGGGCAGGATGGGCTGTCTAGCCTTTTGGCAACCATCCTAGGAGAAGGAAAACTCTGATTCCTAATCCGGGCATATGGTGCTCGTTTAACCCTGTAAGGTCAACCAAGTAGAGAAGGAAACTCGAACCAAACCTACGACCTGAGGACCTCGCTGCCACCGCCCCAGCTTGCTAGGCCCCGGCAGACGAACCTTTGGTTTAGAGGATGAGGCCAGTTCTGTGCACGCTGCGCTCCACCAGAAAAATCCATTGCACAGGCTCAAAGGACACATCCAACCTCCGAATCATGAAGTCGCTTGTAGAAAGCATGGGATGAGTCCTTCCTGAATCTTCGTTCGTGAAGAAAAGCCAAGAAGAATACCGATTAAAGCCAAATTCTAAAACAAATGTGTTAACATACAATAAATTGAGGCGGTCTGAGGAGAAAAATAAAAGTGACAGCACATATGGACAATGTGCCTTTTATGCTCCTGTATTTGCATGGGACACTCTTTTATGGCATTATCAGTCCAGAAGAAGACTTATAGGATAGTCCTTTGAGGACCTTGTGACCTGCACAGTAGTAAATAGATCCCCAAAGTCCAATTTTTTGCTATTGACTGCTATCTTTCTATTAAAAAACAAAAAAGGAGAGATCCTGATAAACCTACTTATTATTTTTGTCATCGGGCATTTTTTTTTACATTGTATGTATCCTTTTGCTCTCCAGCCATCTGGATTCTCCCTTCTTTCTCCAACTGAACTGTTTAGGAAGCAAGACTTTCATTTGGGAGTTGTCTTTATTGTTACATGCATTTTATTTACTTTGTTTGACCTGGATGAATGCTTTAAATCATTCTTTCCCTTTGTAAAGAAAATACATTCACACTTGCATCCCTATTCTTAGTCTTGTTGATTGGGTCATAAATCTAAGTAAGGAAGAAGTATATTTTTTGCAGTCAACTATAAATAGTTTTTGAGATGTATTTTTTAAATTAAGAAATCTGAATAAAAGAGCCTTTACAGTGTTTAATACCCTGCAGCCTGCTTTGTTAAATTAAACCATTGGAAATAGTTTGGGAAACAGATCACACTCTTATCTCTTCTGGTTTCAGGTCGCAAAACTCTTCACTGAAGCCATCAAATATTCTGGGAAACTGGACAGCAAAAGTCTCTTCCACTACAGAAAGTTGAATGCCAGCAAAGGAGTATAGAAGAACAACTCACAACCAGGTTTTTCTGACAGTGAAATAAGAATTTCAAGACTGACACATTTTCCCAGTTCAATACACTGTGCCCTTAATGAATGTCTTTACATCAAATGTCTCACCTTCTGCTTTGGAGATACTACCTCAATGTTGCTAATCTGACATATTCTATGTCTTGAAAAATGTCCTGCCCTTGGACTTTATTTCCTACACTTTTCCTATTGAATTCATAGGGATATGCTTCCAAATACATTCACTTAGAATGTGGATGGGAAAATGAATCCCAAAGAATTCTGAAACTCATTTAAAATGTGAATAAAATCAGTATAGAAAATTCTTGGTGTAGTTTCTGAGAATTTAAATAATAGGGGTGGTTTGTTGGTTTTTTTAACTAAAAAACCCCAAAACAAGTGGTAACTTCATTAATTAGAAAAAGAAAAGAATGGTATTGGTACAATCAAATGCATAAAGATGTGAAATATAAGTAGTGGGGATGGCACTGTATTTTAACCACCTATTTGTGCTCTGCACTCCCAGAATTGATACTGTTTTAAGGCAGAAAGAAAAGGCAGGTGATGTATGTGTTCATGCTATTCCTTTGCTTTCGCTAAAGCCTCATCCGTATCTTCCTACAGAAGCCAGGGATGCCTTCAGAAAATCCACAAATTCTAGTTCAAAACCACCATTTATCTGCCATGCACTCTTAATCTATTTCCTTCCTACCACAGCTCATTCTGATGAATTTCCAGCCCTCTCCTTTACAGTCAGTAATCAGCTTTCTCCTGCTTGATTTACCTCGGTGATACTGCAATCACTTGCTCCTGAATATGATGAATGTGACAGGAAGTGTTTCAAGTAAGGAGAGCGGCAATTCACAGCCTTTTGGTGACAGCGGTTGATAGTAACAGTGCAACTTCTTTTTGTTTGTTCTTCATCTTGAATTGGCCAGCTGTCTTCTTTTAACTATTGGGGGCCACTTTCTCTTTTGACCCGCTATGTGACAGAGGAATGGCTCCACAAGGCACTCTGGTGATTCATGTGAGAAGATTTAAGCCGGTGACAACCTTACAAAAATCCTTTGTTGCCTTTGTATCTTGCAAAGAGGGGAAATGCTTTGATGTGCAAAAGATCTCAGGTGCAATTTCTATCAGGTAGGACAAAGAGAGAGTTATGCCTGAGACCCCAGAGTCATTCTATACTTTGTACAGACAAAACTGAGCCACACAGATAGATCAAATGTATAGGAACACACAATGGCTATAAACAGAGGCATCAATAGTGTGGTGCAACATAAAGCAACTATGTTCTTATATAGAATCATGGAATCATAGAGCTGGAAGAGACCACATGGGCCATCTAGTCCAGTGTTTTCCAACCTTTTTTGAGCCGTGGCACATTTTTTACATTTACAAAATCCTGGGGCACACCACCAACCGAAATGACACAAAATGACACTCTAACACAGTAATACATATAGTTAATATGTTTTCAAATGTATTTATACACTCAGTGTGAAACCTGGGCGTGTTTCGATGAACACAACATAGATATCCTAGCAGTTCACTTTTAATCCGTCTACCCTAGCAGATAAGGCAAATTCATGCACTCAGCATTTGAGTCAGGATATGTAAAACCTGAATTGGTGAATGCTGCTTTTTGTATTCAACAGAATTTGTTTTCTTCTCATCAATCCATAAAAACAAACAACTCACCTTTATCATCAAGCAAAGTGACAGCAAAAACATCTCTGTCTTTATTTGATGAGGATGAAGAGGTAGGTGATTTCCGATCATAACTAGCACGCAGCACCACTGCCCAAGAATTGCATTGGCGCGGTGCCAACATACTCCGAGGGATTTTTTTTTCAGGAACACAAGCCACATCCGGAAGTCATCATTTGACGCGGAACAAGCTTCGCGACGCCCGAGCTTCCCCATAGGGGCTGTTATATGAGTTAGGAGGATGCTCACGGTAACGGGGGACCATTATTCATTACTCTGCATTTTAAGGGACTGCTGTGTATTTCTGCTAGTGTGGAGACCTCATTCCCCCACATAGGAGAAGAGAGCCCGAGTGGAGAAGAAAAAGTGTTCGGCAGAAGGGGGAAGAAAGGGTATTTTCCCACAGCACACCTGATGATCGCTCACGGCACACTAGTGTGCCACGGCACACTGGTTGGGAAACACTGATCTAGTCCAATCCTGTTCTGTGCAAGAAAAGCACAATCAAAGCATGCCCAACAGATTGCCATCCAGCTCCTGTTTAAAAACCTCCAAAAAAAGGAGCTTCCACCACACTCTGAGGCAGTGAGTTGCACTGTTGAACTACTCTTATGGTCAGGAAGTTCTTCCTAATGTTCAAGTGAAATCTATTTAGGATTTTATCACATGAGGCAGGGAGACTGGCCTTCCAGCTCATGGTCCCTATCACACGACACAATGTGTCTCCTCTCATAGATTTTCCTGTCCCTAGCTACTGATGGGTAAAACCGACCAATATCTTCTCATCCTACTACATTGCCCCTATCTACTATAATGTAATGTGGCATTTCTGCTTCTGGCAGTAACATGATATCAATGAGAAGAGTTTTCTCACTCTCGCTATTCCCAAGGTGGTTGCTTTGCTATTATGAGATAGATAGCGCTTTGCCTTTTTTGCTTTTAATTCTGAACATGCACAATTGCACTTAAAATAATCATCATCATCATCATCACCATCATCATCACCATCTGCCTGTGACAAAGAACTGGCGGGATTACAAGCCTGTAAAAGTTATAGAAAATGAACAAGTCAAACTACTCTGGGACTTCCGAATTCAGACTGACAGTGTTTTGGAGCACAATACTTCTGACCTCACAATCGTGTTAAAAAACCAAGTATGGATCGTCGATGTTGCAATCCCAGGCGATAGCAGAATTGAAGAGAAACAACTGAAAAAGCTGACATGATACGAGGATTTAAAGATTGAACTGCACAGACTATGGCACATGCCAGTAAAGGTGTTCGGGACACTGGATGCAGTGCCTAAAGACCTTGGCCTGCACTTAAAAACAATTGGCACTGACAAAATTACCATCTGCCAGCTGCAGAAAGCCACTCTCATTGGATCTGCACGCATTTTTCGCCGATACATCACACAGCCCTAGACACTTGGGAAGTGTCCAGCGTGTGATCCAATACAGCAGCCAGCATAGTGACCTTGTTTGCTGTATACTAATCTTTTTATGTTAATAATAATAATAAATTAAATTAACTGGAAGTTTTTCCAGGTAGGGAGTAGGAATGTGGAGTTATGAGCGTATGCAGAAGTCTGATCTTAGTGTTATGCATTGGTGAATCTGTGAAGTTGTACTACTGAAGAGAGGGGCAATATCAAAGGTTCATATAGATATCCCTTATCTATATGAACATGACTATAATAGAATTTAGAAGGTTGGTGTGGTAAATTCTTTAATTTCCCTTTGTGACCTATCGAAGAACCTTTGATAAGTGACATCTGCAGTTTTATGTCTCATTTTCTATGTTACTGCATGGCTTTAGAATATGGGAAATAGAGTGCATAAAGAATGGCTTTTTATTTAGGTGCACAGAATATCTTTTTATTAATACTGTTCTACTGAAATTATTCCCAATATGCAATAGACTAGAGTTAAGGAACAAATTGCTTCTTGCGAACATCCATCAAGGAGAAAATAGGCAAGATTCTTTTATATTTCACCTTTATGGAGGAAGAAGCAACATTGGCAGAACAGTCTTGACTGGACTCACAGAAGAAATAATTAAATACCCCTTTATCTACATGCCAACCATTGTGCATTCATAGTAGTTAGAATGGCAGATCCAGCTCCAAGGCCGCTTCCACACTGCCCTTATATCACCAGGATCTGATCCCAGATAATCTGCTTTAAACTAGATTATATGAGTCTCCACTGCCAGACAATCTGGGATAAGCAGATAGTCTAGGATCTGATCCTGGGATACAGGGACAGTGTAGAAGGGGCCCAAGCCTCAAGTAAGCTAGGAAGCCCAGATGACCAGTTAGCCTCTCGTGCTTGCATACATCATACATTGAGGCAAAATGGAGTAGAAGAGAGACATTTACAATGCTCCCTTGACTAAGGGAGAGGAAAAGTGGAATGTTAACTAGCGTACTCCCACATTACCACTACAACTAATAATTCTGGTTAAATATCAATTTTTAAAAAATGATATAATTCCTCCCATATCTCTATCTGTATTGCCTTAAATACTAGAGATGTGCATTTTTGTTCACCCTTGTAATTCAGATCAACCTTGTTAAATTCATACTTAAGAGGCAATATCCAATACGTGAGAATGGCCTGCACTAACATTTTAAGAATCAAAACTTACCCCGTACTTTTTCGTTTTCGTTTTGTAAATCTTGAAAGGCTCCCAAAGTCTGTTTCATATCCACACTTTCTGTATATATTTCAGAGTTCAATATTAATGTCAAAAATATGTAGTATGATTTTACATAGGATTTGTGCTACATTAGAACAGTAAAGACAAATATCACTTAACTGAAAAAATAAAATAAGGTGTAAACACTAAACTAACCTGGGAATCTGCTATTGAAACACATTCAATGAAGTGGTTTAAAACCAGTATTTTTTTATTAGGACTAAGTGCATTCCAGTCTACTTGGAATACAAAACTGAAAGCAAAGCCAAAAAGGCTGCCTTAGTCCCTTGCCTTTGGTGCAAAAAAAGTACCCAATGTAGAACCACTACTTTCAAAATAAACAGGAAATAATACTTTCAAACTAGGATTTTATTTTCTTTATTATCACAAAAATAAAGTTTGGAACAAAAGGAGAAGCAAATTGAGAAGAAAAGAAAAAAGAAAAGAATCAGAGAATAAATATAACGTATTTTTCGCACCATAAGGCGCACCTGCTGATAAGACGCACCTAGATTTTAGAGGAGGAAATTTGGAAAAAAAGGGGGGGCTGGCTACTATATGAGACACTAATATGGAGGGGGGAGGTGCTGGAGCAGAGGGGGGCGGCGATATACTCACGCTATATTTGTGCCCCCCCCGGCGGCTCCCGGCGGCTCCCGGCTCCCTCCCTCCCTCCGGCCTCTCTTCCGGGCCTCCTTACAGCGCGCGGCCGGCGAGGCCTTCCTCCCCTTCCTCCTCGGCAGAGGCGCGACGAACTGACGTCACAAAGATGCGCCTCTGGCTTCGGGCCCTTCCGCTGCTGCTGCCGCTGCGTCTCCGTGGGGGCCGCCCTCGTGGCCTCCCCCCTCCTCCTGCTCCTCCTCGGGTCTGTGAGCGGCGAGCCTGCCCCGTGAATCCCCTCTTCCACCCCCGTTCTTCTGCGCTGCCGGCTGGCTGCGGCGACACGGCGGCGGGAGTCTGGGCATGCGCGGGCACAGCCGGGAGCCGCCGGGAGCCACCGGGGGGGGGGGGCGCGAATATAGCGTGAGTATATCGCCGCCCCCCCTGCTCCAGCGCCTCCCCCCCTGCCTGCATCTTCACTCCATAAGACGCAGCTGATTTTTCTTCCTACTTTGGGAGGAAAAAAACTGCGTCTTATGGTGCTATGAAGGAGATCGGAAGTCAATAAACCCAAGGACGCTTTTCATAGAATCATAGAATCATTAAATTCTAAAGATGGAAGAGACCTCATGGGCCATCCAGTCCAACCCCCTGCCAGGAAGCAGGAAAATTGCATTCAAAGTACCCCCAACAGATGGACGTCCAGCCTCTGTTTTAAAGCCTCCACCACACTCTGGGGCAGAGAGTTCCAATGCTGAACGGCTCTCACAGACAGGAAGTTCTTCAAAATGTTCAGGTGGAATCTCCTTTCTTGTAGTTTGAAGCTATTGTTCTGCTGCCCTAGCCTCCAGGGCAGCAGAAAACAAGCTTGCTCCCTCCTCCCTATGAATTCCTCTCACATATTTATACATGGCTATCATGTCTCCTCTCAGCCTTCTCTTCAGCAAGATAAACATGCCCAGCTCTTTAAGCTGCTTCTCATAGGGCTTGTTCTCCAGACTCTTTACGCGTTTTTATCCCACAATGCTTTCTTTTTCTTTATAATAATTAGTTTAAAGTACTAATTAATAAAAACTATTTAAAAATGTTGTTTATAAAAACTTTGAAAATGCCTCAAAAATTTGTGGATGAATGAAATATTCCGAACTTTGGTGGCCTAAGAGTGGTAAATGTGTTCTACCATTGAAGCCAGTTTCACCCCAGTAGCTGTAAAAATGAGAGCGAAAGGAGCCCCTAAAGGTTCCCCAATTATAGTAATTTTGTATAATTGCTACAACGAAATAGTAACAAAATTCAGTTACTCTTGTTATAGTTATAAATGTTTCCACTAACTATACTTTAGAAATGAAACGCCAGCGCCCTCGGTTTTGTAATGACTTTTGAACCATTTTTAAATGGATCACACATCCCTATTAAATGCCCCAAAGACATTAAATCCTGTTTAATTTTGGAAGCTCAGGTGCATCAGCTGTGGTTGGATTGGAGACCACAAATGAATGCTTGTGCTGGAGGTTATATTTCAGAGGAAGAAACTGAAAAAACCACCTTTGAATATTCCTTGCTGTAAAAAACCCTATGAAGTTCATGGGGTCACCATAAGTCAACAGACGACTTGAAGCCTCATCCACACAGTGTCACAGCACGTCAGATTCACACAGCACCAAAATATACGTGATTCTAAAAGCGAGAGTGGCATACAAACTACAAGTATGAAAGTCTTTATCTTCTCTTAATTTTCAGAAATTTTGTACAAGAACAACAATCTTAGTAATGAAAATCACTAGTTACACGATATAACAGTGCTGCTGTTATCATCAGCACTGATTAGTTTTACTTTCTTTTTCATTTCAAATAGCCATAAAAACAACATCTCCCTGTATGGCATACTGGAAATGATTGCTTTATTATTGTTGTTATGCTATGTGCCTACAAGTCAATTCCGGCTTATGGCTACCCTACCCTATGATTTCCTGCCAAGAAGCTTGCCTTATTTTAAGGCTCAGAGAATGACTTTCCCAAGATCATCCAGCTAGTTTCCATGACTGAGACAAGGAGGTGATTTTTTTCCTCCAAAATATAGTCCACAGCACCCACTATTTGTTGGGTTATAGTGCCTTTAGTCTCCCCATCATGACTGAATATCCCCTGTGCAATAAATCTAGGGCTACTTCTGAGGCTGACACTTTTAAAAGAATTAAACATTTATTTGCTAATTGATCAGTTAAATCAGTCAATTTAAAATAAAATCATGTAAAATTACCACTGATTTTAAAGGTAATATATTATTTTAATGATTTATTTTTAAGCATATGTGTGTGTGTGTGTGCGCGCACGTGCCGAGAACCTGGGTAGGCCTGGACTGGGCTTGAAAGTTTCTCAGGTGTATGCAATTGTTTGAAGGGAGGATTATTGCAAACAACTGGATGCCGACTTAGGTACCAGTGTCTGATTGTAAAGAAATAACTGGGCTGTAAGTGTACGTGTTGTGATTGAGCCTCCAGCTGCTAGTGATGGTAGTGATTCAGAAGACTCTGATGGCTCAGCATCTGGGGAGAGTATGGAACTGGGTGGGGCTGTTTGTAACAGGAGTACTGGTGTTTGCAGAAAGAGGCTTACTCATGAGTCAAGTGAGTCAAGTGAAGAGGATCACTTGCAACTCAAGAGAGTCAAGCAAATAATTACAGCACCTACAGACTCTGAGACATTTGAGGGATTCTCTGGGAATGGTGGGAGTCAGAGTACAAAGAACATTTCTACTGAAATGGATTGGACTCAAGTAAGAGAAATTCAGAGGGCTTGTGAGGAGCCCACAAGTTCAGACACCTGGGTAGGATTCACTGATGATCAGGATTGGCCCTCAGAGTCCCCAGACAATGGGGGGGGGGGATGTTCTAAGCCTTAACCACAGGTGGAAATCTTGGAGGGTCCATCAAAGGGCAGCAGCTGCTGGGAGGGTAACACCTGAGGATGATGATAGGGCGTCGACCTCATCAAGTGGATCTGACTTGTAGTGAGCTTAAGTGGTGGGCATTTTGGGACTAACCTTTGTGGCTAGCAAGGAGTTGCCTTTGGATCCTAGGACTCTTGCATCTTTTATCCTGTCATCTTGCATCTTGAAGCCTTGTTTCCAGACTGATTCTGCTGCTTCCTGTGGTGGGGTTTGAACTCCACTGGATTGCTCCCCAGTTGGACTGTGGGTTGTGTCTTCACTTCTACGTCTATCTCCTCCTCTTGACCTTGGCCTAGCTCCTGGATTACGTCTCTCCTACGCCCCTTTGGATACCTTCTTGGACAACCCTTTGATGACTTCAATGCTGATGACCTTGGATTGATTCTGACGATGACATCTTCTCTGCTGCCCTCAGCGTGCCTTTCTCTGTTTATTTTGCTTTGATTTTGCTAAGGAGTTTTTGGCATTTTGAATGCAGGGTTTTTCTCCCTGTTGTTTTCATGCCGGTTGAGGCTTCCTTTTGTTAGCATTTTCACTGACCATTAAGTGCTTTTGTTTTGCAAATACTTATCTCCAAAGACTCTGTGAATATTAAAACAAACTATTTACACTTCAATTGGGTTTGGATCTCTAAACTGGCGTCTGCTGTGACAGTCCATTCCTGGTAGAACAATTGGGTCTCCAGAATTCAGTCCTTTCTTATTTTAACACTTCTTGCCATGAATAAATATCTATAATCTGATCTTTAAGGCACATATTGCATTTGTGGAATGCAGCAAACATGCCCAGATAGGTTTCCTCAATTTCCCTCCAGCTTGTACAGGCTGACATAACTTCATTGGGCAGAAAAGAACACTCATTCACCTCTGCAGCTGCAGGTACTTGAGCCACAGTTTCTGGGGTGTCCGTGGCCTCTCATACAATGAAGGAGGAAATTATCCTTGAAGCAGGCCAGGATTGAATACTCACTAAATGCTTGTTGATTGCATGCCAGCCTTATCATTTTGCTGTGAGTGCCAAGCATCCCGTAGGCACAGGTGCCATCAATACACCAACCATACGTAATCGCTCTGTTAATTACACACTACACCAAAGGCTCTTAGAAAGCAAAGATCTTTCTGCTCACAGCGGCCATCACTGCTCCCCCCATCTTTCCGGATACACCAAAAGGCTTGTTCCGTGCTTTCTTGTGCCAAGTAATGCAATATGGGTTTTTTGGGGAAATGTTCACTTCTGTCTTGATAAGCAGTATCAGATGCTGTCGGGGAAAAATAAGAACAATCTCCTGTTATTTCTTCTTCCTCTGCATGAGTTCTCTGATATTATCTGCATCCCACAATCATCTTACGTGCAAGGAAAGGTTTCTGGGAGAAGACTTCAAGTACCTGCAGCTGTTGGCATTGAGTGCAGGATGCAAAAATGTCCAAATTAGTTTCTATTTCTGCACCTTATTTTCTGCCATAAAACAAACTTGACTACTCAATATTTGTTCTTTATTTTGCTCTGTAGGACAGCTGATACAATCAGGAAAAGATTATTTACTCATTGTGGAGGCCAGTCACTGTTTCTGTGGTTGTGAGCAAGTATGGGGGAAAGAAAATAGGAAACAAATATTTTAATCACTATAAGCTGGGACATAGAGAAACTGAGAGGCAATCCTAAAGTAAATGTTTCACTCAAGAATGAAGAGGAACTATTGGGGAGTACTCTTTGGGTTTAGTTGATCAAACAAATCCCAATCCATCTAACAGTAATATTCTCTAACTTACTGCTGCTTAAACTGTGAGTCCTGGCGCCAAATGGGGTCCCATAAGAGAAAATAGGAGTCACAAAAAATCTGGGAACAGTAAAAGATTTCTGAACCTAACAGTTGTCTTAAACATTTACACGAATCTGCTAGATACAATGTGCAGTTTTTATAGTGGAATCTGCCGAAAATGCTTCAGTTGTATTCCACAAAATGGAAAAACAGCCTGTTTAGTTAATCTTGCAAATTCTGATTTGTTAGCATTTTATATACCTATACATCTATAAAACTTTCTCAGTCAGAAAAGAATCGTGAGTGGGAACACTTCAAGAAACCCTAGTTTTGTCTACATTTTACTAGCTTATTTCCATGCCTATGTTCTCAACTTCTTCTAGTCCTGCTGCATTCTAACAGGAGGCCTAAATGTGATGTCCTGAAAGGCTCAATTGGTACAGAAATCTGATATTGTTCTTTCACTTATCCAAATTGTGAAAATTACATCAATGTATCTGCACTATTTAAGTGGTGTGTGTACATGGCTTTTCTGGAGATGGTTCGTCCTCATTTACATTCTGTCCATTTTTGTGTCTTCCTCTTGAATGTTTTTGTTGCGGGTTTTAATGAGTATTAAGATAGCATATAAGGACCAATGTAGCATCTAAGATAATGATAATGTTACACATACATCATGTCATTTCACCAGGTGAAAAATCTTTGCCTTTTCCACCATTGTTGAACCTGAATCCAAGCCAGAAACTCCAAGCCAATGGATATGAGGAAGGATGGTGGAAGGGGGGGGGGGCGGGACAGACTACATTGAAGAGAGTATTGAAGAGTAATATAGGCTGATGAGGAGCAATTAGATTAACGTGTGCTAAGGAATTCAATTGTAAATGATTGCATGGAGGTCTTACAGGGTATCTGTTTAATCCAATGACTCCCTCTTTTGTTAAGATATAGTCATGCCAGATACACAATCCTTAGGAGAAAACAGTATTCCTCCTTAATTACTGGATAATGGTACAAGAAACTGGCAAAAACACAGAAAAGTCTTTTAAAATAAAAGGCCTTTCATTGTTAAATTCCATAATGAAATTGTGTCATGTATGTTGCTAGGGTTAATTGTTTCCACAATTATGCTGGTGCTTTTATCCTGCTTGAGAGAGGAGGCATTTATTTCCCTCAGTACCACAGTATAATTACATAAAATAATGATAATCATTATACTGGCTGAAACCTAACAGGGCAAACTCATTGTATGGCCCTTATAGAATTCTTAAAATGTACGAGATGACCATTTCATTTATTGTCCTCAACCTTGAACTATTTAAATTAAGGAAACAAATTGCCTTCTTTCTAATGCAATAATTCTTTTTGACATCAGAAAGGTTGAATAAAAACATTCAAAATAATTAAAACTGAGAACATTTATAAAACAATGTGCCCCACACAGATAGATGCAGATGTTGTAATGATGAAATCTCAGTACACTTATTATTTGACAAAGATGAGCATTCATCTCTGTAGCCTTTCCCGTATGCTCTTGTGTACGCATGGGTACAGATGAGCTAGCCATTGAATGGGAAGGCAGCTAGCAATACATGGTACATTGTGCCTTGTGTATTACATGGATCTATTGAGGAAGTTCTCAATGGCAGAAAGGCCAGATGATAACATGGCGCATGTTACAATGGCTGTGAAGGTGGGTGAAAGCTGCAACAGATAAGAGACCACCAATCATAGTATCCATGCCATTTGGATTAGAACCTCTTTCTGTGAAGGTTGTGTGTTGGTCTCTCTGTACCAATCTCTACATATAAATTAATTCATGCACAGGCACCCTCCAAGCAAACCTAAACAAAAAAAATGTCCCATTGTGATCGGTGAGTGACAACGGGGGCAGGACTGTGAAATCTGGATGGCCCTAGCTTCAACCCAGCAAATGGGTGGTGGATATGGATTCAGTCATTCTAATCCACCACCAAGAAGACAATCATCCTTGGTCATGGCTGATCGTCTTTGACAGATGAGCACTTACCAAATGATAACTTGCCATGACAGGCCTGAAGCGATGTGTGGTATGAGGGCTACTATTGTTGGTCATAACAGGGAAGAAGATTTATTATCACCGGCTGGTTGTCTGAAGGTATGGAAAGAAACATGGGAATGCTCAGAGATTATTTGTATCTTATATAAGAGTAGGGCAAAGCAAAGTTGAATCAGCAGAATATACCTTTTATTATAGCAAGTCTACAAACCATACATACTTTTCTGTTATTTCAGGAACCGAACTCCATGTTTGTCCTCATTCCTTACAGCAGTGTTTCCCAACCTTTTTTGAACCGCAGCACACTTTTAACATTGAAAAAATCCGGGGGCACACCACCAACTAAAATGACACAAAATGGCACTCTAACACAGTAAAGAACGGCTGGGGGATGGTGGCTTACTGTGAGCAGCTGCTAGGAGTGCCAAAGTTGGGGGAGGGGAGGAGCCAGGCCATGCCATGCCCCCCCCCCCCGGTTTCAGCTCTCCCACAGCTTCTCCAGCCTTGAGGGGGCAATGCCAAGCCAGCAGTGGCAGAGCCAGAACAATGCTGGCTTGGCACTGTCCCCTCAAGGATGGAGAAGCTGGGGGAGAGTGGAAGCTGAGGGGGGGGGGGTGGAGCCAGGCCGCGCCATGCCCCTCCCCCCAGCTTCAGCTCTCCCACAGCTTCTCCAGCCATGAGGGGGCAATGCCCAGCCAGCGGTAGCAGAGCCAGCACAATGCTGGCTTGCCACTGTCCCCTCAAGGCTGGAGAAGCTGTGGGAGAGTGGAAGCTGGGGAGGGGGTGGAGCCAGGCCGCGCCATGCCCCACCCCTCCCCCAGCTTCCTCCTCCATGCGGCTTCAGCATGCAAGGGGCGAGAGTCATGGCGGATTGGAGGCTGGCTGGGGAAATGGCCGAAAGAGGCGGCCCCCCGGCCCCTTCTTCTTTTTCTTCTTTGCCGCCCGGCCCTTCCTCCTCCTCCCCCAAGCAGCAGGAGTTCAGCAGGAGGAGGGGGGAAGGAAGGGGGCAGAGAGCTTTTCTCGCGGCACAGCAGGAGGTCCATCATGGCAAACTACTGCGCCGCATCACAGCAGTTGGGAAACACTGCCTTACAGGGTTCCCACTGTCCTACATGGATTCTACTCTGCCACGTCTCTGGCTCAATTTGAGATAGTTACTGAGTAGGTAGCTTTCTCTTAGGTCTCTTTAAACCACTGGACTCACTGCAGATTTTTCCCATTCCCATAACTTATGTTCTCCCCATTCAAATGCAAAAAGGGCTTTGAGCAAAATTGTTTCCATGGCTATGGCACATGGTTGCTCTCAGAAGATATTTGATACTATTTCCCACTTCTGCCCATCACTTGCTATGCAGCCTTCGGGGAAAAGAACAACCCTATTCAAAAGGAAAGACCTTGAGGAGAGCAGGCTTTATCTTTTTACAGCCATTCTACACAAAATGGATCTTTTCTTAGCTAAAGCTATGTAGACCCTACTGCAAACATTACTTTAACATTACTCATTTTATGGAGGCTAGTAGCCCAATACAAATGATCATCTTAACCTTTATACCATGTAAACGAGAGTTTTGTTTCATTTTGCTTTTTACTTGACAGAGGATTCTTATCCCTCAAAGACAGCTTACCCATTCTTCTCCTCTTGGTGCCAAGATATAAGGCCGTGTTGGTGAAAATTACTTCAACAAAGGATCTGGTATGCATTTTATGAGAGCTAGGATGGTGTAGTGGTTTGAACACTGGGCCATGGTTTGAATCAATGCTCAGTTAGAGAAATTACTGACTGACCTTGGGCAAGTTACATTTTCTCAGCCTCAGAGGAAGGCAAACTGCCTCTGAATGGCTTTCAGTTGCCATAAGTAAAAAATAACTTGAAGGAACATAACAACAACAACAGCAGAAACAACAACCTATGCTATGCACTATGATGATCAAAAGTCGTTTTCTGGAGCTGATTGGTTCCTGTAGCTGGTTTTACTGGGTGACCACAAATATGGTTAACCATTGTGTAAGAGTGAATAGTGGTTGGGGACACATCTCTCCACCTGGGCAAGAGCAGGGTTTTTCCACTTGACACTACCCTTCACCTAAGAAATGTTTATGCAATTACAGGTGTATAAGTATATGAAAGAAGTACAAAACCAAACATTTACTGAAATAAAAAAGCATTTGCAAGGCTTTTTTTAAAAAAAGGCAAGCTGATTTTATTTATTTATTTGTCACGTTTCTATACCGCCCCTCTCAGCCCGAAGGCGACTCGGGACGGTTTACACAAGGCAGTCTCTGCCCTCAATACAAGCCAAGCAAACAAACCAAAAAAGTAATCATATAACAACAAATTAACAATTAAAAAACATACAATTGCAGTCTCAGCGTCATGTTGAAATCAGATTTTCTCATTTGTGGAGCACAGCTCATATTGCCTGAAATGGAAACAAGAATGTATATCCTTACCACTCCTGCCTTATCATCACCTCTTTACAATTTCATCCCTTCATCACCACCAATGTTGTGGTTGCTCAACTTCTATTTGGCTGCATCTACTCATGCTTTAAAATCCAGAATTATGTGGATTATAAGGGGGTAGCTAGAAAATGCTCATTAATGCTCATTAACACCCTTAATGCTCATTGACATGGAGGACACATGTGTAAAAAAGTCAGGAGAAAGTCTGAAAACAGTGATAAAATGTGCTGTAGGTGATTGGCGTATGGATGCTGCAGAGTAGGAATTCTGAAGGAACACATGCAGTGCTCATTTAAACAGCACCACCTCTTGAAAATTCAAATATGAGAACTGCATACGGTGATCTCAGGAAGGTAAACAAACATCTTTTCTTTCCCTCCCTAAGAAAAAATTGCTTTCCCCATTTTGTTTTTGCGCTCCATTGCTGATTCCATTGTTGATTCTCATCTGATATGCTGCTGAAGTTCAGTACATTTCTCCAAATGGGGTAAGAAAAAAAAGTCATTCCGATGGGTTGGTTCAGCATGAATGGAACTTTGTGGATGCTCCAGGAGCCTCTTCACAGTTTCTGGGATGTTTGTAGAGACTCTTCAGAGCAAATCTGTATTTCTTTAATCCACATTCTGATTTGGATTAAGTGGCTGTGTAGAACAGCTTTTCTCATTGGTGTACAACCAGGAATGGCCAAGCCCTAGAGCAGGGGTGCCCACACCTTTTCAGCATGCGAGCTACTTAAACTAAAACCAAGTCAGAAAGATCTACCAAGAGAGAACAGGGCGGAGCTGGGGAAGGGGGCGGGGCTTGGCGGGGCTTGGCTCCACCCCCTCCCTCTGGCTTCACCACTGGCTTCTCCATTAGAAGAGGGTAATCTAAGCCAGTGGTGGCATGATAGCCACCACTGGCTGAAGCTGGCGGAGAAGCTGTGGAAATGCTGAGCTTGGTGGGGCTTGGCAGGGCTTAGCTCCACCCCTTTTCTCTGGCTTTAGCATTTCCACAGCTTCTCCAGGGTATAGAAAGGTTATGCCAAGCCAGTGGTGGCTATTAAAATCAAATGGGGGATTTTTTTTTTTTGATTAGTATATCAAAGACTTACAAAAAAAAATTCCCAAAAATTTCGGAAATGTAACTTAATTACTTACGAAATTTCGTTAGTAGTTCTAAAGTAGGCAAAGCAGGGAAACAGGACTGATACTGTTTTAAACACAGGCAAATCAAGGGGCAACATTTCCCTTGGTTTCCTTGCTGGGAGATATAAAGCATTAATATATTATTATTATTAATATTATTAAAGGACAGGGTTCCTTTGCAGGGACACATATAATGCATTAATATATTATTATTAATAATATTATTAAAGGACAGGGTTCCTTTGCAGGGACACATATAATGCATTAATATATTATTATTAATAATATTATTAAATAAATGCCTAGGCCTACCTCTGGTGCAGGCCTTGCTAATCTGTAGAGTTCTCCTCACTCCATCTTTTTTTCCCCATTCAGTTTTACCATAGCAGTCTAGGACCTCCGTTGGAACTCTATGGCTTTTCTTGGCTATCTATGCCACCACTGGCTTGGCATTACCCTCCTCTACCCAGGAGAAGCAGTGGAAATGCTGAAGCTGGTGGAGGGGGGAGGGGCTTGGCGGGGCTTGGCTCCGCCCCCCTATGGCTTTATCATTTCCACTGCTTCTCCTGGGTAGAGGAGGGTAATGCCAAGCCAGTGGTGGCATAGATAGCCACCACTGGCTTGGCATTATCCTCTTCTACCCAGGAGAAGCTGTGGAAATGCTGAAGCCGGCGGAGGGGGCGGGGCTTGGCGCGACATGGCTCCGCCCCCTCAGAAGCATCCCATCCAGCTGGGATCGACCTCCCTGGGTCCCAAGATAGACCAGTCGATCGCGATTGACTTTCTGAGCACCCCTGCCCTAGAGAAAACCTTCTGGCTTTGAGGGCCCTTTCACACAGCCCTATATCCCAGAACATCAAGGCAGAAAGTCCCACAATATCTACTTTGAACTGGGTTATCTGAGTCCACACTCAGATAATGTGGGGTTTTCTGCCTTGATATTCTGGTATATAGGGCTGTGTGGAAGGGCCCTGAGTGAGTTCACGAAGGACCTAAATGACATAAAGTCCTCATTGAAAATCAAGAACTATCAGAACCATTCAGCTCAATTAGGTCCTGTTTTCTCTGCTACATGTAGTTCTATTTAAATTGTATTACGTGTTTCTATATATATATATATATATATATATATATATATATATATATATATATATATATATATGTGTGTGTATATACTGTATACACACACACACACACACACACCAATAGAGGAAAATGTTGTAGAAATCTAGGCCATCTGCTGCATCCATTTCCATTCCTCACTATTTTTCCACTTCTTTACAACCTCATTTGAATGATTAGCTAAATAAAGGTGTAAATCTATTCCCAACTAGAGTTGACCCAGAAATTATATAATGTTGTTGATTCAATAGGTCTACACTGGTGAGACCAACCACTGGGTTTAGACCCAAACATTAGTTATCAACAAGATAGCTTACAGTTACTTTTTGCCACACGTCAGGAGAAGATGACAGATCAAAGAGATGTATACATTTCCATGAGATAAATCTAAGTGACGGGTACATGATTGCTGTGATTGCGGCATTACGTGACAATTTCCTTAAGCTTATATCTCACAGTGTTTGCTCTGTCTATATAATGTGCATGAAATATTGTAGACACTGGTTATACATGTCTTTGAATATAAAATCTTCAGCTAGGACATCAGCCAGAATTCACTAGAATGCATCAATTACAAAAGAAATTCCTCTAATCACACAATTAAGCTGCTAAACTGCCCACAGGGGGTTGGGATAAGATGAATCCGTTGAAGGATCAAGAGGTAATATCCTGCAGTGAGAAAATAATAGATTAGACCTAGAGCTGATTTTTGAGTTTTGGTATCTCATATAGAAATGCATTTCAGATAAAAGAATGACAGAAAATATTATTTTCACAGACATCTATGTGTGAATTTGGAAAGCTGACATATCATGAAAACAGGATTAGGTATAATTTATAAGACCAGTTTATGTTAACAGTTTTACACACAAAGTTTTTAACGGTGAGGGACAAGAGGAGGAGAAGATGGACAAACTAAAATATTGACACCACTGGTAAAAACAGGATATCATGAGGCAAGCAAAGTTAAATAATATGATTTGTTGTAGTTGAGTCTGAGACTGAGAGGAGTCTGTAGTTAGAAATGCAAGTCTACTTGTGAGCAAGAGTTGGATGAGGAGCAAGAAAGGAAGAGATTAAGGCAACTACTTAGCGATTCTTCTGGGGATGAAATGTTTCTGGGTTTTTCGGAGGATGATGGGAGTGGGGATGAGGAGAAGGTGATGGGAGGTAGGAATGATGAGGAGAAGGCAATGGGAGGTAGGGATGAGGGGCCACAGAGAAACTGCAAGGAAAAACTGTCTAGTGATTAATGATATATTGGTGCCAAGTCACTCCAAGCCGTTGGCAAGGCTCCCACCCCCGGTGTACTCACCCTGTTCACATTGTATGCTCCTATTGCATTCATTGCCTATGTAGTATATGGTTCGCCCTTACTACTTGGAGACACAGGAGACATATCGCTTCGCATGAGAGACAAAGAGCAGCACGGGCGGAGATGCTGGCAGCTGAAAGAGATGGGGAAGGGGCATTGGAGCAATTAAACTCCGAGGAGGACTGAATAAAGAGGGCTTGCAATTAACCATTGGTTGCAGCTGGCAAGGCGTTGTACTTGCCATCCAGGATGTTGCCTCCTGTTCTGGATCGCTGCTGGACTGATCGTTTGACTGGCTGTGGAAGTGGAATTCTGGTTGTTGGAATTGTATTTCATGGGTTTCCGCATCTCTGTATCCTGCCTCCGGCTACTCCACCTTAAACCCCTTCTGTAAGAAAAATATACATATTCCTATGATGAGCTTGCTGCTTCTCAAAGAATTGGATTCTACAACAAAAATTACAACTTCACTTGTTTTCCTGCTGGCTCAACAAACCTGATGCACCTTGGTGACTCAAGAAAGTACAGGCCCTTTGGTCCAAATTGCATAAAGTCATGTCTGCTATGCTAGAGTTAAAATTCCAATTTAAACCTGTTATCTCCTACTGGGTCTACTGGTTTTGAGATTGATAGAAACCTTGAAAAGATCTTTGTATATTGTATTTCAGCAGCCAGTTTGACCCTCAGAAAACTGGAAAAAGATATTGTTCCACATAAAAGACTGGCGGAAAAGCTATTTGAAATTATGAAGATGGATATCCTGACCTGGTTTCCCAAGTTGTACACCCCAAAGGACAGATTGGTCCAAAGTGGCGGTTGTCTCTGAAGGAGAAAAACCATTTCGTGGACTGAACTGATGCTAAATGATACTTGGAACAACTTTTTTTCTTATTGTAGTTTACATTTTCATGAATTATGATGATGCCTCTAAGCACACTTGGGATGCAGTAGGAGAGTTTGGGGCTTTTGTTATTAAACACTGTTTACTTTGTCTTTGTCAGTTAGTTAGAGTGTTATTGTTTAGATATGTCTATAGTGGTGTAGAGTCTTAAAGTAATCTATATGACATGGTTACATTCTATTTCTTTTAAAATCAATGGGAGTTGCATTACTGATTAAAAACATAAGAAAAATATAATACCTGCAGATTTTCCAACGAATGCCATTGCTTGTCATACTTCTTTTAAAGAAAGCTATTCTGTGCCATTTAAATGCATTACTTTGAACACCCTTCTCTTTTTCAACCTGGTTCTGAAAGAAAAGATGGTCCTTTCTGTTTCAGATTTTCACATATTCTTGGATGGAAACTCCTTCTTCTTCCCACTCTATTTTTCTCAGAGTTAAGACTCAAAACAGCAAACAACCATAAAAAAGTAATATTAAAATAGAATTAAATGAGGACAATTATTAAAATAATTCAGCTAATATACAGTTTAAAATAAATAAGTAAAAATTTTCAATAATAGCATACAGCATCTCTAGCCCACCTACCCCCTTTTAAAAATGGCATCAAAACCCTTACCAAATAATATTAATACTAATAATAGAGGTTTCATCATGCTGCAGGAAGGACAGCATGGAGATGGTCATTCTCGTCTCCCTGGGGAAGTAGTTAAAGAGTCAAGTGCCAGGCTCTGAGAAGGACCTCTCTCATGCCTGCACCATCTGTGACTGGGACTAAGGCTGGATCGACACTCCTCCCCTTGCCCCCAGGAAGTGTTTGTGGGCCTCTTTTGGAACTCCAGTGCCATTCTAAGGTATGTTTCCAGCATATAGTCAAAATATAGGGTTTGCTCTGATCAATGGTTTCGGGTATCTGATACTGACATGAGTTACATAACCTTTCATTGTGAAGTTTTTAGAGTTTGTTGCAAACTGTTGTTGGAGCTTCTTGCATTTTTGCAACCAATTAACCCATTTTCACATTTATTTGTTTTTGTCCAGGATTTCTTGGAAGCAAAGATGGCAACCAAAATCAATGCTAGGATCAAATGGACTCCACTTTTTTAGAAATAATTTTAGAAACATTATTTAGCGTGTTTATATTATTTATACTTATGACCATCATCTAAAGATAAAGATATGATGTGATAGTTTTTAATTCAAATAAATGATAAACTAGAACTGGAAAACTAAAATATTTTAAAGCCCCTCGATGGAAGCGAGTGTACAAATCAATCTATATGACTTTTGGGGCAGGGGGAATGGAAAGGCAGCTACCCTCCAACCAACTGCTTTCAGCCATTACCATGAGTGCTGTTAATTAATTCTAATTAGTGCAGACCCATTGCAAAATGAGTCAATACCTGGGGTGACATTGCTGGGGGGAAGAAGAACGTTGCTGGCATCCAACTAAAATTTGGCACCAAAATGTTTTCCTTCAATCTTCATATTTCTAGAATTCCTGAAACTCAAAACATCTATTGAACATTTTGAAATACATTTTAGGCATCCAAAGACAATTTATCAAGGTAATGTGAACATAGCAAATTTAAGAATTCTATGTCTAAATTTTTAAAGTGTCTCACTCTCTGAAATGCTAGAAATTTGAGAACTGAAGGAAAATTTTATTGAGGAGGGCAATATTCTTATTTGGGTCCTTTTTTTAATACATAGGTAAATCTTATTGATTAAATGATCTTATTCTAGTTGGGACTAACATTGAGATTTATGTCCGCATACTCAGTAAACCCTGAGTTTATAGGCTTTGCTTAGAATGGATATATACTACCCTATATCCCAGGATCTGATCCCAGATTATCTGCTTTGAACTGGGTTATATGTGTCTATACTGCCAGATTATCTGGGATAAGAAGATAATCTGGGATCAGATCTCGGGATATAGGGCAGTGTATATCTAGCTTTAGTGACTCCTTTTGTTCAATACTTTTGCTGAACCTTCATCTTGCCTGCTCCTAATGCTAGCCTTGTTGGATTCCTTAAGAAACATTATTTGTTGGAATTGAAAACATACATAAATGAGATGGAAATCAGAGAAGCCATTAAGAACTTACCTAATAACAAAGCTCCAGGGCCAGACGGCTTGACAGCCAAATATTACAAACTATTTGGGGAGGAATTGCTTCCATATTTAAAGGACATTGTGAATAATGTTTTACAAAAGGGAAAAATTCCGGAATCATGGCAGAGAGCGAATATTATACTTATACACAAGGAAAAAACTGATTCATCTAATGTGAAGAACTATAGGCCCATCTCACTTTTAAATATTGATTATAAAATTTTCACTATGATTTTGGCTAGTAGACTAAAAATTTTCCTAAATGAAAGTATTAATGAAGACCAAGCTGGTTTTTTGCCCCAAAGGCTAATGAGGGATAACATAAGAAATATTATAAATGCTATCGAATACTATGATTTGAACATACAAAAGGAAGTTGGTTTCCTGTTTTTGGATGCCGAGAAGGCGTTTGATAATGCCAATTGGAATTTTTTGTTTCAGATACTAGAAGAGAAGGATATGGGGTTTTCGTTTATAAATGCAATTAAAGCTATATATCAAGATTAATTTGCAAATGTTATAGTGAATGGAAATATATCAGGCAGTATAAAAATCCAGAAAGGAACAAGACAGGGCTGTCAACTGTCTCCATTGCTTTTTGTTATGATGTTGGAATTACTGTTACAAGACCTATGGTCAGATAAGAATTTAAAAGGTCTTAAAATTCAAAAGGAGTACAAACTGCAAGCATTCGCCGACGACATTGTGTGCATTGTGGAAGAACCAATCGAGCGAATGCACTTATGGCTGGACAAGATAAAAATCTATGGTGCTGTGGCGGGTTTGAAAATTAATTATACCAAATCTAAAAGAACAGACGGAAAAACTACAGATGATTACTAATATACAAGTATCGACCAAGGTACAATACCTAGGTATACAACTAACATCAAAAAATAATCAATTACTAAAAAACAATTACGAAGTAACATGGAAGGCCATAAAAAAGAAACTTGATAGTTGGAAATACTTAAAATTAAATCTTCTAGGGAGAATTGCCGTGGTAAAGATGGACATTCTGCCGAGAATGATGTTTTTATTTCAGTCCATTCCAATACTGAGAACAAATTATAATTTTAAAGTCTGGAAGAGAGACATTCTAAAATTTATTTGGGAAGGGAAGAGGGCGAGAATAAAATATAAAATACTTACGGACAAAAGGGAAAGAGGGGGCTTGGCCTTACCAAATCTACAGCTGTATTATGAGGCTGCGGCCCTAACCTCTATAAAAGATTGGGCCACATTACAGAAAAGAAGAGTTTTACACTTGGAAGGGTACAACATAAACAGAGGATGGCACACATATATGTGGTACGGAAAAGGGAAAATTGAGAGAAGCTTTACCAACCACTTCGTGAGGGCGGCCTTGTTGAAGATTTGGGAAAAGTATAAAGCGAGATTTTACACAAAAACCCCTATGTGGATCTCCTCCCTAGAAGCCCAATATAAAAAAGAAATACCTATGTCTAAATGGTATACATATAAAATATTGTTAGAAAGAAAGGACAAAAACTGGACTTTGAAATCTTTAGAAGAAACTCAGGATTGGAAATTTCATGGTTTCAATATATACAGATAAAAGATTATTTTAAAATGGACTGTAAAAACGGTTTCAATATGGAAGAAACAGGTTGCGAGAGGGTCCTAAAACAAGACAGGAAACATATAAGGACTTTGTACAATAAACTACTTGAGTGGGACACGGAGACGGAGTCAATAAAGCAAGTAATGATTGAATGGGCTCAAGATTTTGGGCATACGATCTTATTACAAGAATGGGAATCAGTTTGGAAAAACAGTATTAAATTTTTGGGTTCAACCAATGCAGCAGAAAATTGGTATAAGGTGTTTTACCGGTGGCATTTGACACCACAGAAGCTGGCCAAATATTATAAAAATACCAACGATAAGTGTTGGAAATGTAAAAAGCAGATTGGAACATTCCTTCACTGCTGGTGGACTTGTGGCAAAAGTCAAAAATTTTGGAAATCTACTCACGTCCACGTACAGAAAATATTGGAGGTCAATATGGAGTTAAAACCAGAATATTATTTACTCAATTTACTGGAAACGGGACTGACCAAAAATAAAGAGAAACTAATGTACTTTATAACAGCAGCAGCTAGAGTAGTGATGGCTAAAAACTGGAAAGATGAAAAGATTCCTTCATCAGAGGAGTGGATAATTAAGTTGTGTGAATTAATGGACTTGGATACATTGAACAGCAGAGTTAATGACCAAAACTTAAAGACGAGAACGGACTGGCAACCAGTTAAACTATACCTAAACTCATTAAATTTAAAACAGTAAGGCCACACGGCTGAAATCAAAAGGTCGTCATGTGGACTATACAAAATGAAGGATCAAGTGAAGAAGAACTACCCGGACATCCGAACTGGAAGATCTATCAATCTACTTCTATACTATGTCTTTTTCTCTTCTTATCTGTACCCCATCCCTAACCCGCCCCGTTTCCTTCCCCTTTTCCCTATCTTTATTCTCACTCCAATTCCATATCTGACCTTGCACAACTTTATTTTATATTGTAAAAACAACCTCAATGAAAAAATATTGAAAGAAAAAAAAGAAAACATACAGCAATGGGAGATATGAAGATGGGAAAAGTGGGGAAAAGAAGACTCTTATCTAATAAAAAAGTATCTGACTTTCATTAGCACAAGAAAGGGGCTCAAGACATTCTTAAGATTGAATTTACTAATCCTCCGAAATAATAAAATTTGCATCCAGAACAGAGGGTGTTGGAAATAATTGATGCCTCTTTCCCAAGAGAGTGAAATGCATCTGTCCCATGCATTGGCAACATTCTCCACGTAATCAATTACTTTAGATTGCAATGGCATTCCTGTTTTGTGGTTCATTTATCCAGTCAGCTTCTGTGAGCTAGGGAAGGTCATGTTGTAAATAAAAGTGGGGGGAGGATTATGTCCACCTTTAAACTAAATTATAATTCATCAACTGTCTCCCCCAAACTAATTGATGCTGGTGAGTTTTATTGCACTAGCTCTCCTTTTTCATTACCTATGATCACGGTGCTATTCTTTCATCTGCAGGTTTTTTTTAAAGGGGAAGTGTTTCCATATTCCCAAACAGCAATACTGGAGTCTTTCTGATAATTCATAAAATAGGAAAGGTCCCATTACCCATGCATGTTCTTAGAGTTTGCTCTTTGACCCTGATCCCATTCCCATGCTGTCATCATTCAATATAAATCGAACATAGTAAGCATTTTATAAAAACAGGCAAGATGAATAGCTGTGTGACACAAGGGAAGGGAAAAACTGAGGACACAATAACAATAGAAACAAAGAACAAATGAATACAAAGCACAAGAGGGGAGTAAATAGCAGTATGCAGTAAGAAAGGCTGTTTTATGTACATCCTGGATAACTCTAAATTATACAAAAATGCAGAGGGAGACATTCTGGGGTATTGAAAGGCATACACTGAGATAAAGTGGAACACAGCAACATTTACAGAAAGAGATGGTGAATTTGTTTGTGTGTGTTTTTTTTAAAAAAAAGAAGGGATCAAAGTTCTGGACAAAAAACAAATGAAAAATATGTGCAAATAAATAAATATTTAAGATCTCAGTGCATACAAAGAGGCAGTGGTCTAGTTTACATCGTTCAAATGCTACAGCAATTCACCTAAACGTCTTTCTCTTCTGATAAATTAATGCTTTTCATCGTTTATAATTACAGTGGGCTCTTGATTGGGCCAAGGGTTGGTTCCATGACCCCCTGGGAATACCAAAATCCATGGATACCCAATTCCCATTATATGTATTGGCAATGTGAAATGGTCTGTCTCCCTTAAGTCAAATGGGAAGTTTATTTTGTAATATTTCAAGCTGTGGATGGTTGACTCTATGGATGTGAAATCTATGGTTACAAAAGGCTAACTGTACACCAAAAGGTGGCAGAGAGTGGCTTATGGTTGCCCTTTGATCCAGATCCCATGCTAACTTCAAAAAGTGAAGAAAACAGTTGGATTTTTTTTAACAAAACAGAAACACTTGGTGTTGTAATAATGAATGATTTGGTGTTGTAATAATGAATAACAATAAAGGGAAGATATCTAGATATGCCAGAATTTAGGAATAATATGCTACTTGTACTGTGCTAATTAGTAACGTTTTGCAACTACACTGCCATATAATCCAAATTATGAAAGCAGAGAATCCACATTATCTGCTTTGAAATGAATTATATGAGCCTACACTGCCATATAATCCAGTTCAAAATAGATAATGTGTATTTTATATGGCAGTGTAGGAGGGGCCTTGCTGCTTTTAATGAAGAGGAGTGTAATTCAGTACTTTTCACTGTAATATTATGGGTTCTCTGTCAGTTACTTACTATTCAGTGTCTTTTGATTCAGGTCCCTTCTACACAACTGTATAAAATCCAGATTATCTGCTTTGAACTGGATTATATGGTAGACTCAGATAATCAAGTACAAAGCAGATAATACGGATTATCTGACTTGATATTCTGGATTACATGGCAGTGTAGACGGGTCCTATGTCAAAGCAATGAGAGGGTGAAGAGGAAAAAACAAATCATGTGACTTTTGATGTGTGTATGCAGTTATAGTGATATCAAAATTCTTTAACCATACAGTTAAACTGTGTAGATAAACTCTTCATAGACTCTCCCTTCAAAGGAGAGTATCAGCTGGTGCTACCTATAGATTTTGTGCCCCACACTTTCGAGCTGAATGCCAAAATAAGAGTATTGTTTTCAAATATTTGAAACAAGAACAGGCAAAGCTGAAATTAATCTCATGTATACCCAGGGCATGATGTTTGACTTCTCAGAGCGATGAGTTGATTCGCCTGGTTCTTCTCCATTATTGTTCCTCCATTCCATTGTCCTTTGGGATATGATTGTCAATAAGTTGAGGAAAAGAAAGTGGATACAGAATATTTGTCCTCTGTCACTCATGCCACTGGAACACAGTGTCACCATAAGAAATAGATTGGCAATGCTAGCGAGACAAAAATAGTTTTCATACAACACTTAATCACTTTATTGGACTTACTGTCACAGGCTCTGGTGATAGAAATGCTCTCAACAACAGCAGCAGCAGCACACAAAGAGATAGAGCTGAACTCATAGGCCTAGAAGAAGTGCTCATTGGCAGAAAAAAAATCCCTTGGGAGAAAAGAACAGCTTATTTAAAAAAACTTCTGAAAGACTACTGCAATTGAACATTGAGTAAAACTCTGGTAGTTCTTACAGAGAAATATCAGTCTGATATTGAGAAAGCTGCTGAACTAATACACCCATCATCACCAAGGCAGAAAGGACCAAGGCAGTGACATCTCCGGCCCATCCCCTGTATGGGTATCAGCCAGCATGCCAACGACTTAAATCAAGAAATAGTTTTTTAAGATCTACAGAGACACTCACTGGAACACTTCAGCAAGCAAGAGTCCAAAAGTGGCAGGCTAAAAGCCAGAACCTCAATCAATGGCTGATACCAAATGAAAGACTCCCTCCTGGGCACACAGAAAACTGGGCGACTTAGAAGGCACTGAACAGACTGCGCTCTAGCACCACAAGATGCAGAGCCAGGGGCGGTCCTACAGGTAGGCCAAGGAAGCGGCCGCATGGGGTGCCATCTGGGAAGGGGCGAATTCCCCTGCCCGCCGGGCGCCGGCACCAGACAGCGTCCTGGCCCTGCCGATGTTCCTCAGGCAGCACGCACAGCTGCCTGCTTTTGGGCCCTGGCCTTGTGTGCTCCGACGCCACTTCTGGGCATGTGCGGAGGTTTTCGCGCAGGCGCAGTTGCTCCAGAGCTGAAGTTGAGCGCCAGGCCCAATCACGTGTGAACCCTACCACACCCGCCCACCTCCCCGCGCACCGGCTGGGAGCATCAAGGAGAGACAGATGCAACTGCGCAGGCAAATAGTAATATAATATTTTATTTTACTTTATTTTGGGTTATTTGAGTTTTATAGGAGTAATGAAAATATTTAGTAGAGGATAATTTTATTTAAATAAATAATTTTATTTATTATTTTATAATAATAATATAATAGAATGTTATATTATATTATAATGTCAATATATTATAATATAATTATATTGTAATGTAGTATAATATAATTATGATATAATATAGTATGAGTATGTACTATAATATATTGTATATACATTGATACAATATAATACTACTAATGGTATTGTGATATTATAATTGTATATTTGTTTTACATGGGGGAGGGCAAAATAATGTTGGGGGGGCACCAAAATAATGTTCGCTTACCATATAAAATTACCTTAGACCACCCCTGTGCAGAGCCAACCTTAAGAAATGGGGCTACAAGGTGGAATCCACGACATGCGAGTGTGGAGAAGAGCAAACCACAGACCACCTACTGCAATGCAACCCGAGCCCTGCCACATGCACAATGGAGGGCCTTCTTATGGCAACACTAGAGGCACTCCAAGTGGCCAGCTACTGGTCAAAGGACATTTAATAGAATACCAAGTGCAAACTTTGTGTTTTGTTTGTTTGTTTGTTTTTAATGCAATGCAACTGTTTGGTTCACTCCTGACACGATAAATAAATAACCACCAGGGCTTATCAGCTATATATATTTCTGAAATAGCTAGGTTCCTATCATGCTCTGATCTATCAGTATCTGGCCTTGGACTATTATCAGACTTGAACGTTGGATGTCTTGAATTGGGCTTATCTGCACTTCTGATAGCACTGTTTTAGTTTCAGACTCTTCCAGAGATCCTGTTTGAGTTCCTTTGTATGTTGGCTGTGTGAGTTTCTACCACGGCTGATTTCTTTTTGCTTAACTTTGCAGTTGAGAATTGTTCACCCGGAAAAAAGACACTGAGTGTGTTCAGCATTTAGAAAGGTCCTTGTGATCAGAAAGCTTGAAAGAGAAGCTTCCAAAGGTGACCCAGCTCTGTCCAAAATAAGGTTGGGAATGGGGCTGCTGAAAGCAAAACACACAGGAAAACCTATTGGATGGAATTCTGGACAGATTGAATACTCATTGCAGATGGGGAAAAAATTCAAACATACTTTTAAAATGCTGTTTGGAGTATCAGGAAACTCAAGGACTGATTAGAATCTCTGCAGTTCAGGACATTTTAATGGTTCTTCTCCAGAAAATGTTTTCTGCACAAAAACATGTGTGAATTTTGCACACAATGAGTCCAAACCTGCAAACTGTCTCTAAAAACTGCAATTTTCGAAGAACATTGCTATAATTACTCAATACTTCTTTTGAGAACAAAATTAGGTGAAGAATTACATCCCTAATCCTCATGCATTTATCTACATTTTTAAAGAAGGTTATAGAGGATAGATCTGTCAGAAGGCTATGCTAAATAAGAGGACATTCAGGATTCAAGGCAGTTTATCTCTGGATAGCAATTGCGCATAGTAGAAGAGAGAAATTCCATTATGACCTACTGGTGAATTATGCCGATAATCATGGCAGAATATAAACGTTGTCCTACATGAAGTGCGGGTCTGGTGCAACACATATATTTCCTAGGTTAACAAAATATGGCTGCATCATACACTCTGGTATTTATCCATTTCCAATAGAGCCCCGAAAGGTAATATTTCCTATCTCTGGCAATTAATTGAACTACACTCATCTCTGTTAGTTATTTGAACTGACCTGTCATGATTAACTGGACTACTGTAACGCCCTTTACATCGGCCTGCCCTTGTCCGTGATCCAGAGACTTAAGCTCGTCCAGAATGCCGCTGCTCAACTTCTCACTGGAACCCCAGTGAGATGTCATATAACACCCATTCTTCAGCAGCTCCATTGGCTTCTGGTCGAGCACTGGATCACCTTCAAGGTGATGGTGTTAACTTTCAAGGCCTTACATGGCCTGGGGCCGCTGTATCTGAGGGACTGTCTCATCCCCTACCAACCTCTGAGATCACTCTGTTCTGAACAACTTAACCTCCTTGAAGTTAAGGAGATCCAAGCAACGGTCATCTCAAGATTAGACTACTGTAACGCCCTCTACATTGGCCTGCCTTTGTCGGTGACCCGGAAACTTAAGCTAGTGCAAAACGCCGCAGCATGCGTGCTCACAGGCATGCCTGTGAGTCATCGTATTACACCTGTGCTGCGGGAATTGCATTGGCTCCCTATTGAATGTCGGATCACCTTCAAAGTGTTAGTTCTGACTTTTAAGGCTTTGTATGATCTGGAGCCAGTGTACCTGAGGGACCGCCTGACCCCATACTGTCCCACGGGATCACTGAGATCTGAAGATCAAGACCTACTCTTGATTCTGAGCGCTAAAGCTTATCACCTCATGTCAACGAGGAGAAGGGCATTCTCTATCATTGCCCCCACCCTTTGAAACTATCTGCCGCCGGAGGCCAGGTCACTCCGTGACCTCCTAGCTTTTAGAAAAGCTTGTAAGACCTGGCTGTTTTGGCAGGTTTTCTGTGATTGAGCCAGTTTAACACACACTAGTCGAGGCATTATTGGTGTTAATGTTATTCCTTTTAAACATTTTATTGTTGTTGTTTTATTATTTATGTACTCTGTTGTTTTTGTATATTCTAAATTCTGTAAGCCGCCTCGAGCCACCCGAGAGTGGCGGCGAAGAAATCCAATAAATCAAATCAAGTCAAGTACCGAGCCTCAAAGCTATTCGCCTTACATCGACCCGGCGCAGAGCTTTTTCCATGATTGCGCCTCCAAAGTGAAGTGCGGGCCTTGCAGGATTTACTAGCTTTCTGCAAGGCCTGCAAGACCCACTTTTTCCGGCTAGCTTTTGATTGCTAAGCCGGAAAAATCCTGTTCATTAGTTTAACTCATTCGTTGTTTTTATTTCTGTATGTTTTATGACTGTGAGCCGCTCCGAGCCCTCGGGGAGTGGCGGTGTACAAGTCCAAATAATCAATCAATCAATAAAAATAATAAATTAACTGATCGATAGCTAGCAACTGAGGCTATGGCTATGGCTCTGCATCCAGAGGAAATATTAAAATCTTCTCGACTCCAATGGGACTGAAATGGCTTATTTGTGCATAGACAGAACTTGAATGCCTAGATCTTCTTCAGAGAAATATTTCCCTTTGGTTGAAACAAGTTTTTGCTCACTCCTCCGCACAGACTGGAAAAGGCAAACGGGAAATAAGACAGCCGTTGTTTCATAGCTGCTAATGCTACCTTATTCCCAGGAGCTGTAGTGTGAGCATTTTGCACCACGGAGGAGATGTTTATGTCAGCTTCAGAAACCTGCAAAAATATTCTCCCTTTACACAGATTGTCTCGATTTTTCTCAAGTCAGTTTTCTTGACACATTGGATTTGCCTTTTCTGGGCAACAAGCCAAGAAATGAAAAAGAAACACACTTTGAAGAGCGATTTTCATTCTCCTTGCATCAATGGTGAACCATTTCTGAAAGAACTCTACACAATTTTAAAGCACCTTTGTAGTTCCAGGTATGGGATGGGCTAGGCAGGACTATTTAGATCAACTGCAGGAGTTACCTAAGCTTCTTTCAAATTGTATTTGTGGTTAAACCCATGGAAGTCATGGGAAACTGTGGGTCATCCCTATCACGTCCTTCCTTTTCCATTTCCCTCTTTCAATTTGCCACAGCTCTTGTTCTGAAGAGGACCCTTTTGTGGAGCGGGGAGTTTATATGAGGATCAGAGATGCTCTCTCTTCCTCCTCCTCCTCTATTTAAATTATTTTCTGAAAAACCATACAATTAAGAATGATTGTGGTCTAATTGCAATGACCCAAGTAAAAAAATGATAGGCAATGTTGGGTCCTTTCACACTATACAATGATAGTGCTGTGATTCCATTCTTATTGCCATGGCTGCATCCTATAGAATCCTAGTGTTTGAAATTTAGTTAAATCTCTTTGTCTATTACATATAATAAAAGTCAGTGTTTGCGGGTGGTGGGCGGGTGGGCCGAGCGACGGGAGGAATATGTGCCAGCGTTTCGATTGGCTGCCACTCTGGGATTATTTGCATAAATGGGTCTGACTGGCCAGCCTCAGAACTCCAACCCTCTAAGGCACCAGACAGAGGAGATTGGCTGCCACTGAGGGAAAAATTGCATAACGGACTCTGCATGGCCAACATTCCAACATCCAAAATCTCAAAGGTGCCAGAGAGTGCACTTAAAAAAAAAGCTTCCTTCAGCTGATTTAACAAACTAGGCCTCAGCCTGATTTGGCAGTAAGGCTTCCTCTACTTGATTTTCCAGGCTAGGCCACAACCTGATTTGCCAGTAAGGCTTCCTCTACTTAATTTCCCAGACTAGGCCACAACCTGATTTGACAGTAAGGCTTCCTTTACTTGATTATCTTGACTAGGCCACAACCAGATTTGACACTAAGGCTTCCTCAACTTCATTTTCCTGACTAGATCCACAACAATGACAGAACAAGACCAAACTTGGCTTACAGACCCCCCCCCCCCCAAGATGCACTCTATACCTTGGTGCAGTTTGAAGTAGGATGCACCATGGATGACGGAAATTGCAGTACTTTAATTCACTTGCTTAGAGCACAGTGGGCCACACCAATGACGGATCAGGACCACACTTGCCACACAGAGGCCCAATGCAATACCAAGCTTGACACACAGTGCCCCTGTGACCCACTCTACATTCTACTGCCGTATGGAGAAGAGTGGGACTTGAGGTACCTCCATGGATTGTGGGATTTGTAGTACTTTCAAAGCCTTCATTTCCCACAGACCACTGCAGCCCTGAACAAAGACCTAAAAAGGCTACACTTGGCACCCTGTGCCCCCATGACCCAGTCTCCATCCTTCTACAGTTTACAGGAGGGTGGACCATGGATGATGGGACTTGAAGTACCAAAGACCAACCTTGGCACACAATGCCTTTCTCAAATAACCTGGGCACCACTGGGTCCCCAAGCTAGTTTTTGTTATAACTGCTGGAATCAGGAAGTTTCAGATTGACAGGAATTTCCAGTTCCTGATAACAATGGTTTCTCTGAATCCAAGGAGCCAGGCAGAGGAGAGTCCTGCTTCCCAGCAGGAAGCTGTAGACGTTGAAGACCTGTTGTCATCATCCACTGAGCAATAAAAATACAGAGAGAATGTGTTGTTTCCAGTAGTTGTTAAGTAGGAGACACTGACATAAGTTGGCATCTGGGATCTTCAAACAGTTTCTATAAAGGTCCCAGGTACTCCCGGGCAGTTTTCTTCTGCTTAACCTTCTTCTTGGCAACTAAGGGAGTTTCCAGACATGAGTTAAACCTGTGCCAAAGTGGGTTTAAACTGCTTTGGTGTGAGTTTAAATCCACCCTCCTGGTGGGGTGTCTAGATTCCCACCCCCCACCCCCCGGTGGGATTTCTAGATCCCGGTAACTACCAGGGTGGCATTCAGCCACCTCAAAGACTCCTATTATGGTGGTCTTTCCATCTTCCTGGTACATAGTAATGATGCAATGAGAATTGGGAGAGGCTCCTCAACGATAAAAGTACAAAAAGTGGGGAACGTATATCGTATCAATGCAGTTTATTCATAGTATAGTTCATCACATCATGTTTAAAGTGGAGAGTCGTTGGATATGTAACCAAAAAGTAACACTTCGCTTCAAAAAGCCCCCAAAAATCGCATATTCATTCAAATAAATCCATATATTCAATTATAATCCGGGGTAGAAGGGAAGGAGTGGGTCCACGGTCAGAATGGGCCTATGCCGTTTCGCCAAATTGGCTTCATCTGGACCCCAAAAATCAATATCCATAAATCACAACATATTCACTGGTCCGGTAAATCTGTTAACATAATATACATATATATTAGGCATGAGAAAAATGAAACGGAAATTAAAAGGATTCGTAAGAGATTCGTATGTAATGGGACTTTTGAGCTTTTTACGGATCGCTGCCGCGAACCCGGAAGTAGACTTCCTTTTACGGTCCTTGAGGCCAACAATTTGCGTTATGATCGTAATAAATTATTAATTATTAATTAATTAATTATTGTACTACGTACTCACTTCTCCCTGTCTTCTCCCCCTCATTTCCTTCCGCCTTCATTCAGCCTCTTCTTTTTCCCGCATTTCTATGGGGAACTGGAAGTGACGCTGCTGCTAGGTAGGCAATGCATTCTGGAAAGTGTAGTCCTCCACGCTTTCCCCCTCCTTCTCTTCCCCGTTGCTCTGCTGCCATGCCCCATCGCAGGGGCCAGCTTCACACACACACACACACACGCACGCTTCTCCTCCTCTCTCTCCTGCGCTCTCTCAGATGCTTCTCTTCCCCGTTGCTCTGCCATGCCCCATCGCAGGGGCCAGCTTCAGCCCTCCAGGTACGTGTTTTGGACTTCAACTCCCACCATTCCTCACAGCCTCAGGCCTCTTCCTTTTCCTCTCAGCCTGGGCAAACTTGGGCCCTCGCTCCCTCAGTTACAAAAGTCCCTCCCTCCTTCCTATCAATGCAGTTTATTCCCAGTATAGTTCATCACATCATGTTTAAAGTGGAGAGTTTGGATATGTAACCCCAGTAACACTTCCCAAAAGCCCCAGCTGTTATTTCATTCAAATAAATCCATATATTCAATTATAATCCTGGGTAGAAGGGAAGGACTAACCACGGTCAGAATGGGCCTAAGTTACATTTTAGAAAAATTGGCTTCATCTGGACCCCAAAAATCAATATAATAAATCACAACATATCCACTGGTCCGGTTTAAAATGTTAACATTTTTATTCGAAACCATATATATATATATATATATATATATATATATATAAGTATAGAGAAATTCAACGTTCCACAATGGAGCATACAACCCAGAGGATCCAAGGCTTAATACACAAAACATATAATGGTAAGTAATACATACCTATAATGTCAAATAATATAGCATATAGCAGTGGTGGACGCAGCCACCGGCGTATCCAGGTACACGGACCGCGCAGCACAGAAAAAGGCCGGTATAAGTAAAATGAAAGTACATCAGGTGAGTACTAATGAGTTAATTACAGAGATTACATAAGAATTTCATTCAAAGTTAAATTGTCATTTAGCCCGAGGGGCAACTCGGTACGGAGGGCTCCTGTCACATCATTTTTATACACTAGGAAGATGGAAGGAACACCGTAATAATGGCCTGGTACGTTTTTAGGGCTTTTGGGAAGCTTTGGGGGAGGGACAAGCATCATCTTGACCATTTGGCTCCAGGAACTCAAAAGGTGCAAGATGGCTGTGGAGACTCATCCCTGGGTAGTCCTAGGACCTGTGGCCCTCACAAACACTTCTCCCTGAACACCATCCCTTGGGAGGCTTCAATACTTTGTCCTATACAGTTATAGCACTGTGATGCCAACTAACAGTCATTACTCCCTTATATGAAGTATTTAGAATTATCTGCTGGAAAGGTTCAGTGCACATAGTTCAGGACTAGAATGCTGTCTATCAGAGCCATGACCAAAGTACAACTCCCAGGATCCCATGCAATGAAGCCAAGGCAGTTAAAAGAGGTATCAATCTGCTGTGACTGTGTAGTCTGGATGCACTTTTCATTTGATTTGCACAGAGGTAGGCGGCTGTCTGTCTATACTGCTTTGACCAATGCAGATATACTAATGATACCCTTCTCATGAGATAGGTGAGACTAAGTGAAAAGGACATGAATATGTAGATATACATTTTAGAAAACAGCTAGTATTATGGGAAAGTGAAGATAAAAAGGGAAGCAAGGAATATGAAGTATTCAGTATTGTCCAACTGACGGATTATGAAGTAAAGTTTTGCTGTCAAAGCCTGTTAATGAACTGGTATTTAAAACATTATCTCTGTGGATGAGTTAAGCATATAGAATATGAGCTTCTGCTAAGCAATGAAACTCCTGCTGTTGCAGTAAAGATTTAATTACTTGCCACATTATAGGAGAGTGAATGAAGCTGGCATCGGAATAGTTGAGGATTTATTTTTGTCAATGAAGGATAGAAGTGGCTACAAAAAATATTACAAAAAAGTGGCTAATAAAGCGGGTTTTATTAGCTGTACTTATTAAAAGTGTTTATAGGCTCGCATGCTGATGGGCATTTGGATGGGATTGCGTTCTCTAATTGCGGTCGCTCTGGGACTACTAAACAACACAAAGCACGCCAGAAACCTGAAAAACATAATGCACGCATATGTGAAATCAAAATTTATACATCCAAACAACACATAATCAGTTTGGCAGCAGGTGTGCTAAACTGCTGAATCCATTGTGGCATTGGCCTTGTTTAACTCCAATATTATTTTAAGATGTGATTGACTGTGTTGAGGAGTCACATTTCTGTCTGTAGACAGAGAATAACTTTTAAGGGATGTGAGTGAAGCTGGCGTGAGAGCAACATCCTTCCTGGAGTGTTCACATGCTTATGATTTTGATCCATGGCTATCTATGAGGATTTCTACAATTCTGGAGGATACTTTATTCTCCTCCTTATCTCAAAAACATTGAGCAGGATTGCTGGGAAAGAAGCAAATGTAAAGCTTCCACTATATTATTTATTTATTTATTATTTATTTATTATTTCGCATTTGTCTGTCGCCCCCCCCCCCAACGGCTCGGGGCGACTTACAACAGTTCGTAAAATACAATTGTCATATAACTCATAAGCCACAGTAATACCATTAAGATGGAATTACAATTAGAACAGTTGAAACAACAAATGGGGTCGCAGTGGGCTGACAGCTAGGCGGTGCGAAATATATATAGTATACTACTGACCATGGGAGATTCAGAGCTTAGTGTAACTGGAAAAGAGGGCCTGTGTCCTCTTTCTCAGGGCCCTTCCACGCAACCCTATATCCCAATGTTGATTATACAATTTTATGTAAAAGATATCATTTTATTACATTAGGCAAAAATGGTAAACAATATAAAATAAGCAAATAAACAATCCAGATGCTGTTGGAGGTTAAGGCCTTTTGGAAGCAAGACTGTTTTCATATGCAGTATATAGAGCAGTGGTTCTCAAAACATCCCCAGATGTTTTGACCTTCAACTCCCAGAAATATGAATAGCTGGTAAACTGGCTGGGGTTGCTGGGAGTTGTGGGCCAAAACACCTGGGGACTCACAGATTGAGAACCACTGATATAGAGAGAAAGGAGGGCCTCCCCCGAGGAGCGGAGGGTTCGAGCTGGTTCATGGAGGGAGATCCGGTCACAAAGGTGGGCAGGTCTCCACTCCCTGAGGTCAAAAAATAACATTGGAAATGCAGGCAAAAAAGGCTATTCAATATCGGTTACAACATGCAGTTTTGGGATGCAAATACATTTAGTTCTTAAATGACATCTCTAGCTACTGGTGCTTTTCCAGATGCAATTCAATGTGCCCAGTATTGCACATAAAGCCTTCACCTATTTTATGATTCTCAGTGGCTTGGAACCCGAATACTTAAATGATCACCTACATAATCCTGCAGAAATTCTTTACCCACAGTAGGAAACCCAGCAGCCAGATTAATAACTGGAGCAAGTTACAAGGAGTGGTCAACCCCCCTGTTTAAAGAACTTCACTGGCTGCCATTTATTTTCCGGTCCCAATTCAAGGTACAGGTGATCACCTTACAAAGCCCGAAACAGTTCGGGACCCGCCCACCTTTGTGACCGGATCTCCCTCCATGAATCAGCTCAAACCCTCCGCTCCTCGGGGGAGGCCCTGCTGTCACATTTGCCAGTCTCACAGACTCTGCTGTTGGGGACAAGGGAGAGGGCCTTTTCCTCTGTGACCCCCCCGACTGGAATTCTTTGCCCAGAGAGATTAGGAAAGCCCCCACTCTGGAGACCTTAAAAAACAACTGAAAACCTGGCTTTTCCGCTGTGCCTTCAGAGAGTAGCTACTTAAGTTCTACCACTGTTTCTCCTCAATGCCCCCATGCTTGGATTCCATCCCCCCTCCCCCCATGAAGGATGTTTTTTCCCTGTAAAGGATGCTATTCCGCTTATCTCACCCTGAGATTTTAACATTTTATATGTTGCCTGTGGCCTGCCCTGTCTTTGTGATTTTATATATCTTGTTGTATATTACTTTTATTTATATGTATGTATTTTGTTGTGTTTATTGCTGATGTTTTTGATTTTATTTTATTGTAATTTGTTGTTTGGGCTTGGCCTTATGTGAGCCGCCCCGAGTCCCCATTGGGGAGATGGGGGCGGGTTATAAATAAAGATTATTATTATTATCTCTGAAGTTAATAGAGAATAACAGGGAAGAAGGCTACCAGACAAAACTGTCTGGCACAACTCTAGCTGACTTCGTAGCACCCATTTTCAAATGGGACTTTTGGATGGTTGATTCTATCGGTTGCAAATAAGGTTGGACAGATCTCTCACATTCTTCTCTACCATTTTTCTCAGAGCTATTTTGCAAGTAATAAACATTGTAATACCTTTAAAAATCTTCTAGTTTATCAAGTTTGGAAGAATGATGTGTGCTCACTTGAATAGCTGAAAAGAGGAGGAAAGGCACCAAGCATGGATAATTAGGGACCACTTCAATCAATCCGGGACTCAAAGTTAACAGAAAAGTTTGTTTCTTATCTGTGTGGTTAGTGTGACAGAGAAGGGGAGGCATATGTGTTAACTTCTATACTGGGATATCTAGGACTAATCATGCAGAATGAATGAGATTAGCTCAGTCCAATGCTATCTTCCTCCATATGCTAATTTGAAATTGCAGGTGGCTATCAGGACTTTGGAAAAAGACAGATGGCACTATTATCTACAAAAGGGTAGTTTTGTCTAACTTAGAGAATATGGACAGTGAAAATATGTCATGGACAAAAATACAGAAATAATGTGTTTCATTGGAGACCAGGTAGAAAGCGTTCCAACACCAAAGAACCAAATGCTGTGAATATCCTATACAATGTTCTATTATTTATCTATACACTAGCTTGGGGACCCGGCGATGTTTGTTTTTGGATGTTAGGTAATATCAGTTTAGTTATATATTATACTATGTCTTAATCAAACTCAAGTTTGGTCCAGATCATTGGTGGAGGTCACAGTGGTGTCTGAAAATGGGTGAAGGTGCTGCTAATCCTATCGTCTGATATCCATCCTCCCCCAAACTGCACCAAGATGCAAATTGGGTTACCAGTTGTCTGTTTGCCAAGTTTGGTCCAGGTCATGTTTATTTAAGAAAAAAAGGGGGGGTTGTTTTTTTTAAAAAATGAATTGTTTTGTTGACGCCTGGTCTGTCGCTGTTCTGAAGTCTCTCCTGTTCTGGATGCACTGGCCTTGTTTTTTTTGTTGTCCATCGCTGTTCTGGAGTCTCTGCTGCTCTGGATGCGCTGGACTTTTCTTGCTTTTGTTGAAGCCTGGCCTGATCTTTTCTGGAGTTTCTCCTGCTCTGGATGCCCTGGCCTTGTGTTGTTTTTGTTGAAGCCTGGCCCATCGCTGTTCTGGGTTTCTGCTGCTTTTAGCATAGAGGCTCTATCTTGCATTGCTTGATGTTTGGCCTGACGTTGTTCTGTAGTCTCTGCTACTCTGGATGCCCTGGCCTTTTCTCACTTTCGTTGAAGTATTCCGAGTCTGACTTGACGTTGTTCTTGAGCCTCTGCAGTGCTTGATGCATTAGCTGCTTGTTGGTTTTCCTCATGTTGGCAATCTCACATGATTGCTATTGTAATGCTAGTAATGCTCTCAGTACATCACGAAACCCTCTCACTGTAGTGTAATCCTCTCAGAAAATGAGCATTCAATTGCCAATGGAAAAAAACTGTCAACTGGCTAACTGACTGCCTGAGGCCTTTCCTTTTCCCTCTGAGTCACCTTAGAAGGTTGGAATGTGGTTGGCCTATCGGAGTCCGTTATGCAAATACCATTTCAGTGGCAACCAATCCCCTCTGTCTGGGGCTGTAGAATGTTGGTGTTCTGAGGCTGGCCAGTCAGAGCCCGTTATGCAAAACTAGAGTAGATCCATTGAATCCATGAATTTACCCATGTGTTGATTTAATGGGACTGCTCTAATTGGCACCCCTTCTACACTGCCATATAATACAGATAATCAAAGCAGGCAATCTACATGATGTGCTTTGAACTGGATTATCTGAGTCTACACTATGAGATAATTCAGTGAAAAGAATATAATTTGTATTTTACACAGCTGGGGAGAAGGGGTCTAGGACTGAGCAATTGGATTCAGACCTAAACAAGCTTTTCATTATTTTTTTTTCCATGTCAGGAGCAACTTGAGAAACTGCAAGTTGTTTTTGGTGGAAGAGAATTGGCCGTCTGCCCAGGGGACACCCAGTTGTTTTGATGTTTTACCATCCTTGTGGGAGGTTTCGCTCATGTCCCCACATGGAGAGCTGGAGCTGACAGAAGGAGCTCATTTGACACTCTCCTCGGATTCAAACCTCCAACTTGTTGGTCTTCAGTCCTGCCGGCACAAAGGTTTAACCCATTCCACCACCGAGGGCTCCAGTCGCGCAATTATGAAATTATGGAATTTAATTTCATTAAATTGAGATAAACATTAACCAGACTTGCTAACATCAAGGATTTCTGGAGTGTATGGACTGTTCATTCTTGGAAGGTAGTAGACTCTTTGGGAATTTTTTAATACAGAAGTTTAATGGCCAGAGCCATTTCTCTGGTGCTTTGGCTGTAGATTTCAGCTAAGGAAGCAGACCAGTGACAGGGAGAACATGGGCGACAGGGCACCTAAATGATAAGACTGATGAGAGGAATAGAGTTGATCATTCTATATTAGCTTTTTTTCTCCTTGAACATTTTAAAGAATTTTTGGGGATAAAACCTGAAGTTTCCCAAGGGGTTCGTTGAGAGAGCTCAAGAAAATGAAATGCTTTCCTAGGCAGACTGCAAGAGTTCATCCATCACTAATCTGCAGCCACCCAATGCTCCTTTATTTGATAAAAGAAATCCCTGTAGGGGAAACAATCACAGAAATACACATAATGTGCAACTGTGCCCTTACGGTACAAGTGTATGCATGTCTACTCAGAGATAAGCCATACTAAATTCAGTAGGATTTACTCCCTGGTTAGGGCCTATGCAATTGTAGCACTATCATGTAATCGTATAGAACACCGCCTTGAAAGAAAGTGTCGTGTCAGTTATTAGTAAGTTCCAAAAATTAATTTGTATTTGTTAATGCTGGCAATGAACATCTGAAAATTTTGTTATCTTAACTCCTACTTTTCAAAGGAATAGTAAACAGACTGCATAATAGAGCTTTTGCTCCATACAAAACCTCCCAAAGCAGGAAACTAAAGCTAATTTCATTGGAAGATCATCTAAGGCTTTAAATAGTTCCATATCTCTGATTTTTGGTCAGAAATAAGGGCAGAGGAATAATGAAATAGTTAAAAATTTGCTATTAAGAAGTAGGGACCTCAGTAAGGTCAAAGCAAATGGGAAGTTGTTGACTCTTGTGCTTACCGTATTTTCCGGGGTACAAGGCGACTTTTGAACTCCCCAAAATAATCTCCAAAAAGGGGAGTCATCTTCGCCAGATATCGACGGGTCCCTCTGGGATCTGCTTGGGCTGCTGTGGAAGCCAAAACCTGCTCCAGCAGGTGGGCAGCTGCCTGCCTCCCTCGCCATCCCGAGCAGTGCGGCCTGAGGAGGAGGAGCAAAGAACGGCTGGGGGTGGTGGCCTGCTGGGAGCAGCTTCTGAGAGCGCCAAAGCCAGGGGGAGGGGGTGGGGCATGGCTTGGCTTGGCTCTGCCCCCGGCTTCAGCTCTTACAGCAGCTGTTCCAGAATTGGGGTGGAGGCAGCACCAAGCTAGTCTCCAGTGTGGCCAGCCTTGTGCTGGCTCTGCCACCACTGGCTTGGCACTGCCCTCCTCAAGCCTGGAGAAGCTGCTGGGAGTGCCAAAGCTGGGGGAAGAGGGGGAGGGGCGTGGCACAGCCTGGATCCGTCCCCCCTCTGGCTTCAGCTCTCCCAGCAGCTTCTCCAGGCTTGAGGAGGGCAGTGCCAAGCCAGTAGTGACAGAGCCAGCACAAGGCTGGCCACAGTGGAGACTAGCTTGGTGCTGCCTCCACCCCAATTTATTTATTTACTAGCCATCCCCTGCCATGCATTGCTGTGGCCCAGCCTGTGTATATGTGTTTTGTGTATGTATATATGTATTGTGTTTAAGTGTATATATTTAACGGGATTAATTCCGAGATGGTTCGGACTCTATCAGGCAGAGAGTTCCACAGCGCTGGAGCTGCCGCTGAGAAAGCTCTCTGTCGGGTTGCGGATAGGTGGCAGGAGCGGACTGATGGTATGGTCAACAAATTCTGTTCGTCTGACCGCAGTGATCTCGGGGCAAGTACGGGTAAGGCGGTCCCTCAGGTACGCAGGCCCTAGGCCGTGAAGTGCCTTGAAGGTCAATACCAATACCTTGAAGACAATTCGGTACTCGATAGGAAGCCAGTGCAGTTGCCGAAGAATAGGCGTGATGTGGTCCCTCACTGACGAACCCGTCAGCAGGCGTGCCGCGGCATTCTGCACTAGCTTGAGTTTCCGGAGTGTCGACAAGGGAAGGCCAACGTGAGGGCGTTACAGTAGTCCAGTCTCGAGATGACCGTCGCTTGGATTACCGTCGCCAGGTCGTTCCCGGACAGGTAGGGTGCCAGTCGCCTAGCCTGACGCAGGTGATAGAAGGACCCCCTGCAGACCGCGGAGACCTGGGCCTCCATGGTCAGCAGGGAGTCCAGCTGAACACCCAAGCTCTTAACCGATGATGACGGGCTAAGCTGCTCGCCATCCAGGGTAGGCAACCGGCACCCACCCAGCCCAGGGCGACCAGGCCACAGGATCTCCGTCTTCGACGGGTTCACCTTCAGCCGGCTGGCACGCAGCCAACCAGTCACGGCTTCCAGGCATCGGTGGAAACAATCGGGTACGGTATCCGGCCTGCCGTCCATTCTCAGCAGAAGCTGGGTGTCATCCGCGTACTGATAACACTCCAGACCAAAGTCGCGGGCCAGCTGGGCCAGGGGGCGCATATAGACGTTGAATAACAAGGGGGAGAGGATAGTATTGGCCAGTATCAGAGTTGGAGGAGAGGTACTTTTGGGCTCCCCAACTGCGTGCCTGGGGATAGCTCGAAGGTCAGAGGGCGGGCGAGCCTCTCTTCGGCTCCTCCGCCCTCTCTCATAAGGCCTACGGCTACCGTCCCGATTACCCCTACCCGAGATCACGCGTATTGCCCGCCCCTGCACTCCTCTTTCCGATACATGATCTAAGTGTCCGGCCTCCCACTCCCCCTCTGAAAAGGGGGGGGGGGGATGCTGTTGTTGCCCTTCAGTCCGGGGGGCCAGGAGGTCTGGACGGCTGACAAGGTGGGACTGCGGGGGTGGTCGCATCCTTGCAACTCCGGTTGTTAAACCCCGCTCCCCAGAAAGTCATTGCCTTGTGTCTTCTACCTTCCGCCTTGGCTCGGGCCATCGGAGGGAGGGAGGCTAGGTTGTCTGCTGATTTCCTCCTCAATTCGGAGGGCTGCTCTAAAGAGGGTTGTCCTAAGGACAGTCTATGTCTGGGGGCTGGTCTCAGTTCCAGGTGGGTCCTCCTACCCATCGGGGGGGTTCCTGGGCATCTGGCCTGAGTGTCAGAGTTTGTGGGTTCTTGGCCACCTACCACTGGGGCCTTTAGTTCACCCAAGGAGCCTAGGCCCAGGAACTGGGTCCTCGGTTGGAGGTGTGGGGCCAATGTCAGTGCTGGCCATGATGTCAGTGGGCCTCCAGCACCTAGATGGCGCTGCTGCTCTTCTTCATCCTCCCACTCGGTGATCAACTCCTTCCCAGGGAGAGGCCCTGGAGAGGGTAGACCTCCGACGCCTAGGTGGCGCTGTTGTTCTGCGCCTTCGCCTTCCTGGTCGGCAGTCACCTCTGCCCCGGAAGTGGGCGCCGGGGGTGGGCGGGGTCTGCGGCGGCGGCGGCGGCGGCGCTTCCGGCGGCCTCCAAGCCGCATCTCTCCTCCCTCCGAAGGGTGGGGGGCCGGTGCAGCTGCCGACGCCTCCTCCTGCGCCTCCTGTGCCCTCTCAGGCTCGTCAGTCACCCGATCGTCCATGCCGGCGGGTTTGACGTCAACTGAGGGGGCGGTCGCTCCAAGGCTTCTCTTCCGGCGCCGGCGCTGATTACGGGTGCGCCTGCGCCTCGTGTCCTCTCCGGCTGGCTGCTGTGGGGGCGAGGCATGGCCTCCTTGAGCGTCCCCAAGGCCGCCCGCCATCTTGCCTCCCCTCCACAGCTCCTCCAGCTCCCTCCTGGCTGTTGGCGACAGTGAGGCACGTCTCGGTCGGGGGAGCGTCCAGTGTTCCAGCACCCGATCGATGCTAAAGGAAGACTCATCTCCAGGAGCCGGCAGCTGCATCGGACAGAGCCCTGCTGCCCTCCGGCATGGCGACCAAGGGCAGGATGCCCGTGTCCCCGGCGCCTCTCCCGGTTCGCCAGCCCCTCCGTCCGTCCCCTCACCGAGCCACGATGGAACGTCACTCGGGATGGTCGTCTGGCGGTCCCCTGTCTGCTCCAGCTGGACGTCCCAGGAATGGTCCCAAAGGTAATCCAGGGGGGCCCCAGGGCTCGAGGCTCGACTGGAGGCCTCCTCTTCCGCCCCTACGACCCACTCCTCACTCAGAGCAGGGGGAGGGGGAGAGCCATCCACCGCGGTGGTGCCCTCTGGGGCGCCAGCGAGGGCACATTGTAAGTGTTCTCCAAATTCCCTGAAGCCAGCTTCCAATATACCAAATTCCCTCCATAGTTGACACAGGGACGCCAGTCTCACCCTTTCAGCAGCAGGGGAGTGTGTGCCCCTCGGGGGGTCCCGCTCCTGTCGGGGCCGGGGCCGGGGCCGGGTCCAGGGCGGAGGCGACGGGGGTAGAATCGTCCCCGTCCTCCGCTCCTTCAGCTCGGCCTCCAGGGTCAGGCAGTATTTGTAGAAGGCTTCGTCATCGTCTTCGCATTTCTCGTTGTATGGAGGACCCACACCGGCCCCTAATCGGGTCCGGGGGTCAACTCCCGCCGAGGATGGTATTTCTCCTGCGTTTGGGATCACCTCGGGTGATTTAGAGGCAGATATAGATAGGCGGCCGCAGAGCGCTCCTGCAAGCTGCTCTTGCACCGGCGCCATCTTGGATCAAGTCATGTGTGTTTGTGTTTATATATGTGGTTTTGCACATGTGTTGTAATGTATTTTCTCTCTTTTTGGCTTTTAAAAGTCTCTTCCACTGTGTTTTTCAGTTTGTTTATGAGTGATGGTCACTTGTTGACCTGATACGTGTATTGTGTCCAAATTTGGTGTCAATTCGTCCAGTGGTTTTTGAGTTGTGTTAATCCCACAAATGAACATTACATTTTTACTTATATAGATTTCAAACATTTGTACCCCATCCTTCTTAACCCCCCCCCCCCCCCGGGGGGGGTGTCTCAGGGCGGCTTACACTGGCAACAATTTGATGCCAACACATACATAAACACAATATACCACGATATTACATATTAGATAAAAACATTAGGTTAAAAAATCCATTTAAAACATTATTATCAAACATATAGCCATATCCAAGTCTAATTCAGAATCCAATGACTTAGTCCAAAGCCTGTCCATTGTCAGTTCTCATGAACATTTCAATTGCTGTCAAGCCTGCTACCCAAATGCCTGGTCCCAAAAACATCTTATATTTTCCCTGAAGATGGCACTCAAGCTGGCCAACGCTTCACAGCTCACCACCTCCCTTTCCCTCTCTCTTCCTCAACTAACTAGCTAACCATCATCACTCTCTTTCTCACACAGGCACTCCCTTGTGTGCGTGCGAGCCAGAGCCAGAAAAGCCACTCCCAATTTGCTCCCTCGCTCACAGCACTGCCTTCTGCTAAACGACTCGCATGTGTGTGTCCACCTCCGCCATGTTTTTGTTTTCTAAAAAACAACCTATTGATCCTGTGCCTTATTGGCTAGGTACCTCAGCTTTGACATTCTTCCAGTTTCTTCACCCTCTTTATTTTCCCCTTCCCACCATTACCTTCAGCAGGGGAGAGGGTCGTGTGTGTGTGTGTGTGTGTGTGAGAATGTGCAACAAGCAAATTTTTCCCAAAGAAGTTACAGTCTTCAAGGGAACTCTCTCTAGATATGCAACTTTGTTAGGTATTTTCACATTTCGAGATTACGAAAAGTTCAACAGACCATACAAATATTTGATATTCTTAGCAGGTTCACAGTTTGTGTCCTTCAACTATTATGCTCCTATCCCACACAGTGCTTTAGTATTAACTCCATGAACACATCCACTGTTTTGATTGAATGCACAAAAGCACATGCTGAAATGAATGAATCTCAAAGGTGGTGCTTGATTCCTATTCCTCCTGTTTTAAAATACAGCTCAAAAATTCACGAACATGTGTGTGTGTTCCTGTGCATTTCCCCCCTGTCTGTATGTATGTAGGTATTAGGCATGAGAAAAAAGTTATAAAAATGATTCGTTTCGTAAGAAATTCGTAAGAAATGCTACTTTCAAGTATTTTCGCACCTGGAACGCCAACCAGGAAGTGGACTTTCTTTTTCGAACTTCGGGGGCCAGGATTTTCTTAAGTGTCGTTATTAGGTCGTAAGGGGCACCACTCCTTCTCTCTCACCACCCTCCCGCCTCCCTTGCCAATAAGTATTATGGCAAGGCAAGCCCTAAACTCGCTCCTTCTTTCGGCTGGAAGCCTGGAAAAATGTAAACAGAGAGGATTACTCAGAAGTAAATCTGCAAAGGAGGGCACTTTGGATGAAGGGCCCTCCTTTGTGGATTTACTTCTGAGTAAACCTCTCTGTTTACATTTTTCCAGGCTTCCCTGCCTCTCCTGCCCTGCCAGGATCTAAAGCATCAAAGAGTATTGGGGTGAGAAACCAACCTAATGTATAATAGAATGAATGCTACTGTAAGTGCCTAATATTATAAGTAATCCAACTGGTCATACCTACATTCCATGCACATGCAATAATACAGCAGTAATAACAATAACAAGAGGTAAAATTCAAACCAAAGTATTCTGACTGGTCCCTCCTCATGCGGTGCAAACGGGCTCTTCTCTGTGAGCCCGGGAAAAGCCAGCGTTTGATGCTTGGGAGCACACAAATACTTATTCTTTGGGGGGGGGGGGATTTGCTGCAGAATCCCGGGCTCATAGAGAAGATTCTGCAGCAAATCCCCCCTAAGAATATGTATGTGTGTGCACCCAAGCAGAAAACGCTGGCTTTCCCCGGCTCACAGAGAAGAGCCCGTTTGCACCGCATGAGGCAGGACCAGTCAGAATACTTCGGTTTGAATTTTACCTCTTCTTATACCCATTGTTATTAGTGCTGTATTATTGCATGTGCATGGAATGTAGGTATATGACCAGCCTGGGCAAATTTGGGCCCTCGCTCCCTCGGGATCGGGGTGAGAGAGAGGCAGCGAGGAGCCTGGGGGGCTCCTCCTCCTTTTCTTTGCTGCTTCCAAGAATAGAATACCCGCTCCCTCCCTCCCTCCTTTGCTCCCTCCTTCCTATTTGGAGAGTCCCATCTAGAATTCAGTGTGATTTATTCAAGTTTTGGCCTACAACTCCCAGAAATCCCAGCCAATTTACCAGCTGTTAGGATTTCTGGGAGTTGTAGGCCAAAACCATCTGGAATGCGCATGCGCTGGCATATGAACTACTAACGAATTTCGTTAGTAATTAAGTTACATTTTAGAAATTTTTGGAAAATTTTTTGTAAGTCTTCCTATTACTAATCAAAAAAATCCCCCCCAATTAGATTTTCTTGACCACAGTATAAAATACATGTGTACAAAAATGCTATCTTATATTTTCCCTGAAGATGGCACTCAAGCTGGCCAGCGCTTCACAGCTCACCACCTCCCTTTCCCTCTCTCTTCCTCAACTAACTAGCTAACCATCATCACTCTCTTTCTCACACAGGCACTCCCTTGTGTGCGTGCGAGCCAGAGCCAGAAAAGCCACTCCCAATTTGCTCCCTCGCTCACAGCACTGCCTTCTGCTAAACGACTCGCATGTGTGTGTCCACCTCCGCCATGTTTTTGTCTTCTAAAAAACAACCTATTGATCCTGTGCCTTATTGGCTAGGTACCTCAGCTTTGACATTCTTCCAGTTTCTTCTCTCTCTTTATTTTCCCCTTCCCACCATTACCTTCGGCAGGGGAGAGGGTCGTGTGTGTGTGTGTGTGGGAGAATGTGCAACAAGCAAATTTTTCCCAAAGAAGTTACAGTCTTCAAGGGAACTCTCTCTAGATATGCAACTTTGTTAGGTATTTTCACATTTCGAGATTACAAAAAGTTCAACAGACCATACAAATATTTGATATTCTTAGCAGGTTCACAGTTTGTGTCCTTCAACTATTATGCTCCTATCCCACACGGTGCTTTAGTATTAACTCCATGAACACATCCACTGTTTTGATTGAATCCACAAAAGTACATGCTGAAATGAATGAATCTCAAAGGTGGTGCTTGATTCCTATTCCTCCTGTTTTAAAATACAGCTCAAAAATTCACAAACATGTGTGTGTGTTCCTGTGCATTTCCCCCCTGTCTGTATGTATGTAGGTATGTATGTGTGTATGTGCATATGCACTTACACAGAAAAATATAAATGATATTATTTATATCCTGCCTTTTCCTCTCTTAAAAGAGACTTACAATGTTTAGATTTATTTGTGTTCTGTGTGAAAAACTGAAAAGTATGCCATTTGCAATAAAAATTCATAAAATAATTCATTTGCATTGCATGTTAATGGTTTAAGCCAGGGATGGAAAACCTACGGCCCGCGGGCCGGATGCGACCCGGCAGCCGATTCTGTCCGGCCCGAGGAGAAGAGCATCAGGGGCAGGGCCAAGAGGAAGGGGTGCCACTGCCACCATCCCATCGCGGGCTCTGTGGGGCCTGTGTCGGCAGACAGGACGGAGGAGCGGTGGCTTTGGAGTGCCTGCCATCTCTGGAGGCGATCCGGCCTGCAATGGGAGCAGTCGGCAACCTGCGGTGGCTGATTGCCCTGGCGACCCGGAAGACTTGATCGTCTTCCGGGTTGCCAGGGCGATTAGCCGCCTCAGATTGCTGACTGCTCCCCCTGCAGGCCCGGATCGCCTCCAGGGATGGCAGGCACTCCATAGCAGGGCGATCAGCTGGGGAACGGCTGGGGATGAGAGCGGGCGGAGGCCTGCAGCCTCCGATCGCCTACTGCTCTGCTCTGCTGTGGCGGTGGCTGGGTCTGCTTTGCCATCCTCTGGGCTGGGTCCATTGGGCCATTCCATCTTGGTTCGCACCTTGTCTTCTTGAATTTTATTTTATTTTAGTGGTTTTTATTATTATTTTATCATAATTTTATAATAATAATATAATAATATAATATAATGTTATATTATATTATAATTTCAATATATTATAATATCTATATATATATACTATAATATAATAATTATGATATTAATACTAATAATATATGAATATTTCTTGATATATTAATATGTTAATATTAATGATGTGTAATATATAGTAAATATAGTAAATAAATAGATAAATAATGTAAATTAGAATGTAGTTCAGCCTTTAGGTGTGGCCCTCCATAATATTTTTTGGCTCTCGTGTGGCCCCTTGGAAAAAATAATTGCCCACCCCTGGTTTATGCAAATATCAGGCGGAATGGTCGTCACACACCCATTTTCACCTCACCAAATCTGGCCCTCTTTGCAAAAAGTTTGGACACCCCTGATTTATATAGTATGCCATGTATCAATTGGGGAGGAGAGATGCGCAAAATCATGTGATGAATGGGGATTTAAACTGCAGCAAAATGTGATGAGGACAGATTCCCTTCGAAAGTTTGGTGTTACTTTCTGGACAGCTAAACATAATTAAAACTATTTATGCCTTCTTGAGCATGGTTGCATCTTGTAAAAATATCTTGTAAAATTAATGCAAAAACCACACTGAAATACATTTTGATTAATTCTACATCTTCCCAGTTTGGCAGCTTTTATGTAGCCAAAGTGCAGGCTTTTGTTCATAATGTATATCCTTTGATCCTCTATTGGGATAATTTTCTTATTGAAGATGGAGTCCATTCAGCTGCCGATAAGATAATCAAATGATCTTTTGCCTCCCTAGAACAAAGCCCTGCCTTGCCTCGATTTTGCCAGCTGCATCTGATTCAACGTATCAGCCAAGCTCGAAGGTTTTGTTACAGTGATAGGAAATGGGCGTGAGCGATGAAATCTGAATTGGAACGTTCTTTCTGCTTTGTTTTTGGCTCCCATTCACACTTAATGAACGATGAACTGTTCTGATTAGAGGGAAGCTGGTTAATTTCAGCACTTTCCCATAAAATACCAAGGGCAAAGACTAGCAATATAAATCAGTCCACAAACCTCTACAAAAAAATAAATCTTTGTCAGCTGAATTTATATGGAGTACACAGTGACTGGTCTACATATCGAGGGATATTTCTTGAAGTTTGGTCCATGCGACTGCATCTGCTTCTGAGGACCAGGCTCTATTCTTGTTGATAACCAGTCCAAAGAGACCACCAGGTTCATGGAAACCACACCTACATCTGTGCCTTGGCCTGCACTGTACTGTGCTGATGTATTTTACTGTATTTTATTGTGTTTGAGTGTTTATGGTGTTTTTATCCTGTTTTAATCTTGAATTTGCTGTAAGTCGCCCTGAGCCATCCGGGAGTGGCGACTCACAAGTTTGAATAAATGAATGAATGTTTCAGGGTTGCTGAGAAGTTACACAAAGAGAGTGGAACTTATGGAAGTTGGAGGGAGCATTATGCATATTTGTCTTTCTCTTTAAAGAAAAGAAAAGAAGGCAGTCAAAGACACCTTCTACACTGCCATATAATCCAGATTGTCAAAGCAGATAATCCACTCTGGAATCAACATCTCATTCTTAAAAAGAAAGCTTAGCTTAGTGTGGGAGTTTTTTAAAAAAATACAGAAATTGGGCTTTTTAAGAGGACTGTCCAGGTTCAAAGAAGCACCACTCGGACATCCACCGGTAAATCCAACTCTTTATTGGAGGTCACAAAACATTTGAAGCCAAGGGTGCTCCCCACCACCCGACACCATATATTTATACCCCTCCCACCTGGTGTCCTATTGCAGGCCCCTTGCATCACCCTGTGTAGCTGGCTGATGCCACCCTGTGGGCCCCTTGCATCATCCGAGGGAGCCTTGGGTCAGCAATGTCCCCTGCTGACAGCTGTGCTTTGTTTAGTCTAGGTCTGAAGCCGGATCCTGCCGGCCCTGTCCAAGGCCGCGGGCATTGGCTTCTGACAAGGACCATGTGGTGATTTTCAATGCAGTACCTATTTTTGGGATCCAAACAACATATATCCTGACCCTGTGTATTTCCAAGTATCAATTCTCATTGATCATGAGCGCATTTTATTTCTTAGGTTAATAAAGCACTTTCCCACCTTCCTATATTTTGATATATTTGATATTTCAAATCTATTTGTTACATTGTGTGCGTTTGTGCATGTAATGGGCAGGGCAGTGTACTCTTGGTACAATGATGTCGGTTGTAGGTGTTATGCTACAACCAGACCTCAATTATCCATTTTAGATGGAGAGAAGTCTTTCTGTAGTATAGGTAGACTTTTCTGCCTATAGTCATTGCTCTGACAGTCAACAGAGGAGTTATTTCAAATGAAAGAGACAGTGTTCCCTCACTTATCATGGGGGTTACATTCCAGGACCACCCACGATAAGTGAAAATCCGTGAAGTAGGGACGCCATATTAATTGTACTATTTATACATGATTACTGGATGTTGTTGGGGCAGCATCGGAGCCTCCAGTGGGCTGCATCCCTGCCCGGAACGAGGAGGTGGACAAAGCACGTCCACTTGCAGTCCGAGCCGCCGTCAGAATGGGCAAAAATAAAAGTGACAGGACATGGGGGGCCGCACACCAGTCTCCCATTCTGAGGCCCATTGTAATAAAAATATTTTAATTTTTTTTAAAAAAAACCCCGAGTCCACATAAAGCGAATTGCGAAGTAGCGAGGGAACACTGTATATACAATCCTTGCTTCCCAGTTTTGATTTCAGTGCAATTCCAAGTAATTATTTTGCAGAATGTCTCCTGTCCCTTAGCCATCCCCCACGCCCTCTAACCAAATGTTTTTAAAAGCATGTATAAAAAAATGGACTTCATACTAAAAGCTGTTATGAGTCACCTGCCTTTCCTTCAATTAAAAAGTCAGGAGACCATTTGAAGGGGGAAGCAGCAAGAAATGTTAGCAAACAACATTAAATGACATGGCTCAAATAGGCCCTCTGGGTGAGTCCAGTGAAACAACAGATAAATACAATTTTCCTTTTTTTCAGATTTGATGGTTAAGATTGAAACAGACCATTGAAACAGCATAAATCTCCACCCAAGTACCAATACTAGTGCTGGGTAGAAGATGTGAAGGCCAATCCTACTGCTGTACATCTATATAGCTCAGCAGACTTTAGTTTCTGGACATGCCCCTTACTTAAATTAGCCACAGGAGAAAGATAGAGCCAGCCAGAAAGATAGTATTGATTAGGGGTGGTTGATCCATAAAAAAAAAGATTCTAAACTCGTGTGGGAGTGAATTTCCTTTGCTGGGTCGTTATAGAAATTATTCTGAAAAATTTTAAGTAAATTTCATAATTGAAACATAATTAATAGTGAATTTTCGTTATTATTCATTACGCCAGCTGGGAGGGAAGAATGGAGAGCAAGCCCTGCACTCTTCCCTCCTTTCCCCCCAGCTCAGAAGCATCACGGATTAAATTAAACCTGGGATGCCTCTGAGGTGGCGGTGAAAGGAAGAAAGATATGGATGCAAGGCATCCATACACACCCCTTCCTTTCCCCGCCACCTCAGAGGCAGCGGGGAAAGGAAGGGAGGTGTGTGGATGCCTTGCATGCTCAGAGGCAGGGGGAAAGGAAGGGAGGTGTTTGGATGCCTTGCATTTCCCCTTCCTTTCCCCGCCATCTCAGAGGCAGCAGGGAAAGGAAGGGAGGTGCGTGGGACAGCTTCCAAAGCGCCTGCCTCAGCTCTCAGCTGGCGAGAGGAGAAAGGAGGGTGCTGCTGCCCTCCAGTCTTGTCTCGCGAGTTGAGAACTGAGGAGGGGAAAAAACGACCTAATAACGTGACCTTTACAAAAAATGGCGATCCCTGGTTCGGTTTTGAAACTTCACTTCCGGGTTGGACGCCGAGGGTCGATATAGGGTCAAAATAATTTCAAATACAAATTATTAACGGGTTTCAAAGTATTTAAATTGGAGATATCCACCCGTAGTATTGATTCACTAATGGTGATACTATCAGAGATTTTTCTTGGTATTTTTTTTCAGAGGAGGTTTGTCATTAACTTTCTCTGGGGCTGGATCTACACTGCTATATAATGCAGTTTCAGAATGCAGTTTAACTTCATTGAACTGGATTATATGGCATTCTGAATAAACTGCATTCTGAAACTACATTATTTGCCAGTTTCAACCAGAGACTGCGGGAATGTAATTTTCCCAGTGTCCTAGAATCATGGAGTTGGAAAAGACCACAAATATCTCCAGTCATTCTTCTCATGCAGATGTTGAGTAACCCAACAGCAGGAGCACACAAAGCTCTTCTGACAGATTAAAATCTCCAAAGAGGAGACTCTATTGCATGCCAAAGTAACATATTCCACTGTCAAACGGCTCTTACTATCAAGAAGTATTTTGTAATCCTTAAGTGTAATCTAAGTTTCTGTAGTTTAAATATTTGGTTCTGTGTCTTGGTCTTTGGAGCATCAGAAAACACATTTGCTCCTTCCTCAATAGGAGTTTCCATGGCTGAGCAGGGATTTTAAACTTGGGACCTCATTCCACGAACAGCAGGAAAATCAGGGAAAGCAGAGGGAACTGACCTACCCTGTTTCTTCCCGTCTTTTCCTGCCTTCTCGGATGGCCAGCCATCCCACGTCATTTCTGCAATTAGGTCTATCCTTCCCCTAGTTTCTGCCACTTTCGGCCATTTGGAGACAGGTAACACCCAACTCCTGAGGATGACATTAAGGCTCCATTCACAAACACAGTTGGGAAGCCTCACAAAGCAAAGAACAACACACAAGGGGATGGGAATAATCCCACACAAAAGCAAGCAAGGCAAACAATCGTAAAATATACAATAATCGCAAGAGGACTTTAAGCTCCCATATAGCGTCAGTTTCAAATAATAGTGATATAACTATACTGTACTGATGTATAGATAAAGACTAATATGTAAAAATGTAAAGCTGTTGCACCTCAGAACGCTGGCAGTTCCCCCTAGATCACACACACCAGACAGTTGCAATAAATGTAATTTTATTTAGAATAAAAGATAGTCCAAAGATGTAGAAATAAAGCAATCAAAATAAATCCAAAAATAGTCCACTGAAGTTCTTGAGCTGTGAACCCAATGGCTTAAATTCCAAAGAATGCAAAAGTACTTGAGCAAGGCAAAAGTTCGTAGACAAGACAAACCGCTCCTTGCGGTCGACAAGAGACTTGGGACTAACCGCTCCTTGCAGTCCCCGAGAAACTGGAGGCAAACCGCTCCTGCGGTTCTGTGAACTTGGAGACATGAACAATAGTCCTTTCCAATCTAAACGTAGCTTCAGGTCTGACTAGATTCCCCCAGGCACACTCTAATAAAGGAAACTATTTCCTATGTGCCCAACGCACCCTTTTTCTCAGGTTCCAATCTTTCCGAGAGGAGCGGGTATTGGCCCTCCTGTCAAATTCCATCTCATTAGCGGCCCCAGGTGCAGTGCTCTCATCTTGGGAAACAGAATCCTCCCCAATTCCCCAATCTGCAGAATGTTCATCTGGCAAGGGAGTAGAAAAGCTCTCGTGAGAATCAAGGTAACTAGGCCTCTCATTGTCTACTTCTGAACTGACTTCCATGAAATCATCAATATTCTCATCTGCAGTATCGTAACCGTGGAGCCAGCCATCATCCCATGATAAGTCTTCCTCTGCAGACCCATATCCATCTGGCCACCCATCATCTCCTTGAGCCGGAGCAGCTGGGACCCCCAGAGTCTGTCTCTGACCACTAGGCTGGATCACCAAACTAGGCTGGGATACCACAAAAGCCAATAAATGGATACTCCCTAAAACCAAATATTATGAGTAGCTTAGTGCCTGCTTTGTGCGTCTCCTTTCATCTCTGAATATACCGCGGGACGCCGCGACCTCCTCCTAGTTTACTTCCATGCTAGGTGCATTAGGCTTTTGTGTGGTATTCATTTTTAGTGCCTCATTTGCGACACTGCCTCTTCACTACCTCATAATATTTGGTTTTGGGGGGTATCCATTTATTGGCTTAAAGAACAAAGAACTCCCTCTTCTCCCTGTTGATTAGATGTGTAAAATTGTTCCTGCGTGTCTTTCATTCTTTCTGGAAGTTGCACAGACCTGAACTTAAATAACTATTGAAGAAAAATGTGTTTCTTGGAAGATAACTTTTCAGAAAGAATTTCTGCTGGTGTTGAAGAGTTCACTTGTTAAGTGGGGCCAGACTGCCCCACTGCTTAGCGGCTGTGAGAGAGGATGAGGTGACAGAAAGCATCCTCTGGAAAAAGCAGATCTGAGACCATTTAGAGCTTTGAAGAGTCTGATCAACCCTTCAAATAAAAAGTATGTGTATGACATAACCTTCAGCAAGACAGAATGTATTTTAGTTACGATGCCAAGGACTCCTCTGAGACTAAAACTGTAAAGCTTTCTTACAAGGAAGGGAAAACATAACTAAAGCCTGGAAACAGAGACTTGTCCAATGAGAATATTATTTCAAAATAGCTTTTAATCAACTGAGTTCTATTCAACATGCCTCATCCTCTTAAGTCGCTAAATGTTGCCTGTATCCTCATAAAGGAGGCCTTGCAGCAAAAATGGGGTGGATGGGTTGGGAAACAGAATAAATTAGAGCAAAGGGAAAACACATACGAGCTTAAAATATTTACAACCTTCTTAGAATATTAGTAGTTTTTTTAAAATAAAAGAAGAGTTTGTTGTGCTGCTGGAAACCAGGTGTTTGGGGTCAATTAGGAATGAAATGCCAAAAGCAGTTTACTGCAAATTCCTATGGTTACTGAGCTGGTAGAGATTGATCAAGAAAGGGAGCCTAGGGCATTAATCCAACATGTAGCTAGGACATTTAAAATGTAAATTCCCTGTTGGTGATTATTAGGAAAGGCATACCACATTGTTTTAATAAACCCATAATATAGTCACTCACATTTGTAATAGAGTCTGCCGTCATGGGATCTGAAAAAATAATATTACAGAGTAGGGGCAGAAGGGGCAAGGCCAAGGCAGATCACCCTCTGGCTTTCCTCCCAGCACAAGGATGGAATTGCTCGCCCCATTCTTATGCTGGGAGGAGGTTCAGGCTTTGGAGCTCCCTCAGCCCCTGCCTGCCTCTCTTTCCAGCATCAGGATGGGGCCTTGCCTCGTTCTGACGCCAGGAGAAGGGAGAGGCAGGTTGCAGGCAAAGCAGCTTTGGAGCTGCTTCGCCCTCCACTTGCTGCTTTGCCCTGTTGCTCACTCGGTGCCTAGGGCCGTTCTTTCAACCAGAGCAGGGACCTGCACATCTACCACACTTGGAGAACACATCTACCACTGTTAGCCCACCAAGTTTCTTAATGTTTGGATCATCCCCTGATTTTTAGGAATTTCCTTTCTTTCTAGAAACAAAGTCTCCTTTAAAAAATCCCCAAAAGGTATTCCTCAACTGTCCCCAGCCTCTACCTTCCCTAGGACCTGCAGCAGGGCACCATGTCTTCCTGCCAAATGTCAAATATGCACTTCCACATCATTCAGCCCAGTGCCCCACTATTACACTTTCTTCTTTACTAATAAAAAAACCCAACAGCAAGCCAAGCCAGATTGGCTGAAGGAAAATGGCTAAAATGAATCCATGCACAAGTACTATTATTATTATTATTTTCCTTCAAAGCATTGGCAAGTCTATCATGGGGTTTTCTGGGGCTGAGACTATCTGGGGCTCCATGGTCAAGTACGGATTCAAACCTTAGGCTCTAGAGTTGTAGTCTAATGCTCAAATCAATGAAACAAAGTTTTACCTCATCAGATGGGCCAATTTGCTCACCATACACTGCTTTCCCTTCATGTTTTGGCATTCACATGATGTACAGGCACTTCTGGTAGGGCTCTGTGCTGAAAAAGGAGAGAAAGCACTGCACACCTTCCAATTTTGCCTTCCCTGCAATGGGGGGAAGTCGGGTGACCATGCTTCCCCCCATAGTATGCGGTAGGCATGAGAAAAAAGTTATGAAAATGAAATGATTCGGAAGAAATTCATAAGAAATGCTACTTTTGAGTATTTCCGCATCTGGAACGCCAACCAGGAAGTGGACTTTCTTTATAGAACTTCGGGGCCAGGATTTTCTTAAGTGTCGTTATTAGGTCGTAAGGGGGGGGCACCCTCCTTCTCTCTCATCACCCTCCCGCCTCCCTTGCCCATAAGTATTATGGCAAGGCAAGCCCTAAACTCGCTCCTTCTTTCGGCTGGAAGCCTGGAAAAAATGTAAACAGAGAGGTTTACTCAGAAGTAAATCTGCAAGGAGGGCACTTTGGATGAAGTGCCCTCCTTTGTGGATTTACTTCTGAGTAAACCTCTCTGTTTACATTTTTCCAGGCTTCCCTGCCTCTCCTGCCTGCCAGGATCTAAAGCATCAAAGAGTATTGGGGTGAGAAACCAACCTAATGTATAATAGAATGAATGCTACTGTAAGTGCCTAATATTATAAGTAATCCAACTGGTCATATACCTACATTCCATGCACATGCAATAATACAGCAGTAATAACAATGGGTATAAGAAGAGGTAAAATTCAAACCGAAGTATTCTGACTGTGGTCCCTCCTCAAACTGCAAAAGGCTCTTCTCTATGAGCCCGGGAAAAGCCAAAACCCCGGGCACAGCGTTTGCTGCCTGGGTGCACAGGCGGTGCAAGGTAAGGCGAACAATGCAGGCCGTGGAGTGGTGGCTTCTCCACATCGCCCACTAGGAGTCCATGGATTCACTCCAGTGTGGGGAGAATCCATGGGCCTTTATGATAAGGTCATTAAACTAGGTTTGTTGCAGCCATGGCTCAGCTTTGCCATGTTGGTGGCGCCAGCTCTTCTCTGTTCCAGGTGATAGCATACCCTCCTTTCATCTGATGACAGTTTTTGCTATTACTTAGTATAAAAGAAAAACAAATGTCCTATTCTGTGGGGAAACACCAGCCGGTTTCTAGCAAATGATGAGACCAAGTGGGAAGAAAACACCTCCACTATTTGCGAGGTTCCCTTTGGAGCTGGCTGCTCTCTGAAGCTGCCAGAGCTCAGGGCTGAATGAAGCTGGCTGCTTGGTGACAGAAGCTCTGAGCCACCTTCATGATGATTACTTGATGACAATTTCACAGGCTGTCAGTGACCGTTTTGCCTGAGTAGGTTTTCTGAAGGGTAATGGAGTTTAATTGCCCTTTGGAGGAAAAGAGATGATTTTTTTTGGCACTGTGGGATGCATTAAAAATAATCTTTATGAGGCAAAGCTGAAGGGGAGGGGGAATGCAGAAAGATGTTCATTTATGCAGGGGGAAGAAGTTGTTCAGTGAAGCAACCCTATCCCTAGATTGTTTGGAAGGAGTTCCCCCCTCTCAAATTTCCAAGAGCTATAACCAGCAAAGTTGGTGCACAGCCATTGGAGTAAATCTGTCCTACTTAAGGAGAAACAAACCGAAACAAAGCCAAACACCCCATCCGTTTTCATTTCGCTACCTGCTTCACCATGTCACATTTATATAAAGTGGGGATGCCAGCTAGATGATGCTGTGCAAGGTTATCTGACTCACCCCCCACCTCAGTAATTCCAAGTTCCTATAGCCTGTTATATGTAGCAAATTGAATTGCGACGTTCCCTCCATTTCCTAGTTAGCAGTGCTCCAAAATAACGATTGGATTTTGTTTGTCATTTTCTTTGAGGTTTTGCATGAACATTGGAAAACACTGATGCTTTGACATACCAAAAAGAAGCATGTCCCAATAACATGATTGTGGGGACAATCTAACCAGACAAGTGGTAGTTATAGGTCAGACTAATTAGTTTTCTGCTTATCTTGTGCATAAAAACAGACTCCTTACTTGCCTTGAAAGATATACAGTATGCAAACTTGCCCTTCCCAGAGCAAGTGCCTTCAATGTTAGAGCAAGGTCAGATGACACTTTCCCGCTTTGTTCTCCTTGCCTGCTCCTTTGACTGGTGAGATGGGCCCTGGCAAATCCAATTTATTCATTCATTTTTCATTCTCAGTAGTGCATTTGAAAGTCTCACGGCTACCTTGGGAAACAGGCTGCAATCACCAAGCAGGAGAGCACCTTCCTTTGGAGGCAAGTTAGCTGAAGCCCATGATTGATTAGGCCAATTTAGCCCACAAACCTCTTCTGGATTTGCCATTGGAAAAGGCTCAAACAAAGAAACAAAGCTGAAGTTTGCCATTCAAAAATATTAAAGACTGAAGACACAGGTTCACAGTCTGGGAGTGATCCTGGACTCATAGCTGAGCCTGGAACCTCAGGTCTCGGCGGTGGCCAGGGGAGCTTTTGCACAGTTAAGACTCGTGCGCCAGCTGCGCCCGTACCTTGGGAAGTCTGATCTGGCTACGGTCGTCCACGCTCTGGTCACATCCTGAATAGATTACTGCAACACACTCTACGTGGGGCTGCCTTTGAAGACAGTTCGGAAACTGCAATTAGTCCAACGGGCGGCAGCCAGATTACTAACTGGAGCATACCACCCCCTGTTGTGTCAGCTCCACTGGCTGCCTGTCCAATTCCGAGCTCAATTCAAAGTGCTGGTTTTGACCTTTCAAGCTCTATACGGTTCTGGCCCAGTTTACTTGTCCGAACGCATCAGCCGCTACGTCCCACCTCGTAATTTAAGATCATCCGGAGAGGCCCTGCTCTCGCTCCCGCCTACTTCTCAAATGCGGTTGGCGGGGACGAGAGATAGGGCCTTCTTGGTGGTGGCTCCCTGTCTGTGGAACGCACTCCCAATTGATATACGATCAACCCCATCCCTCCTGGCATTCAGGAAAAAAGTGAAATCCTGGCTATGGGACCAAGCGTTTGCACATTAGCACAATGCAGCACTTTAGATTGGATTGTAATGGCAAGCTGGTAGACAGGGCCCAATGCTTTTACTATGGACGGAATACTGTTTTTAACTTATGTGAATGTATATGTTGTATTTTAATGCTAATTGTATTTAATGTATTTTAATGCTAACTGTATTTTAATGTATTTTAATGCTAACTGTATTTTAATGTATTTTAATTCTGACTGTTTTTGGTTTTCTATTATATGTATACTGTGTTTTTGGCATCAAATTGTTGCCATTGTTAGGCCACTCTGAGTCCCCCCCTCGGGGGTTGAGAAGAGCGGGGTAGAAATGGTGGAAATAATAATAATAATAATAATTTTCATTTGTTATTAACAAATACTTCAAGGATTTGTTTTGTAGTGCTTTTGCAATTTCACTTACTCAATTCAAATATGCTCCCCACTGTCATACTTGAAGAATAGGACCTAAAATGGTCTTAAGGTGGGTTTTTTTTGTTGCACAGGGTACAGAAAGTTAGCAACATTTACTGTCTTTTACATCAGCTAGTCAGTGGCCTAACTGTTTTTTAGCTGAGGAAATTCCCAAGTAGTTTGGGGCTGGCAAGTACTGGAAACAATTGAAGCAAGCTAAGCTAATGCTCTGGATAATTAAACATGATGTTTTGGGACAGAAGTGGATTGCCTGGCAGAATCTGTGTGTATTATTATGCATAGTGTGGTGGTTACTCCCCAGTAATTGGTTATAGAGATTGCCTGCAGTTCTTTACGAACTTCTCTGGGAATACTCCCACTGAACTCAGTGGAACTCTCTTTAGAGCAGATATTTATAGCAGTGTCCTTTGAGTATCAATGCAGTAAATTTTCAAAGCTTCTGATGTTAAGGTTTAGCCTGTGTTGGGAGCTCTCAAAGTAGGGATGAACAACGGGGGTGGACAATCACTCATTGCTACCTGAACAACTTTGCAAGCTCCACCTGTGCTTCCCAACACTTGTGGCTGCCATTTTGGATAGTGTTTTGATCAACAATTGACTTTTCAATATGGGTTTTTGGGAGGTGTAAGATGCCATATTTGTATGCTTTTCAAGAAAATTGTGTGATAATGGCTTCCAAGCCACATTTTAAAAAGAAAATTATTTATGAGCCATAGAAGGTTGGAGCCACATGCAGCCCACAGTCTTCATTGTGCCCACCTCTCTATATAAGTACACAGGAAGCTGTCTTGAAAGGAGTCAGGCTATTAGATTTCCAGATTTCCAGACAAGACTTTCCCCTAGTTCTACCTGGAAGTCCCTGAAATTTCCTTAATGATTCCCATCCAAGTACCAAGTAGGCCTGACCCTACCTAACTACTGAAATCAGAAGAAATCGTGTATGTTCTGAGAGCTAGCATGGTGTAGTGGTTTAAGCATTGGACTATGACTTTAGAGACCCAGATGCAGTTCAGCGCTCTGACATGAAAACCCATGGGATGACTTTGATTGAATCATACATTTTCAGCCCAGAAAATGCCATAAGTTTGCCTCATTACCTCATCACAAAGGGATAAAATCAGCAGTATGTACTGGTTTAGCCCAGGTCACCCATGGAGCCCACTCGCTCCATGGGTGAAGTAGGGCAAAGCATGCTGCTGCTACAGCAACATGGGATGCTTCCATTGCCATTGAAACCTATGGGGGGAAGCTACGCAATCCGCACTTCCCCCCATGGGATCGCCATTTACTCAAGATATGCAATTGGGGGGGGGGGTGTGATGTCGGATTCTCCACACCTCAGGATCATGTGAGATGATGTTCAGTGATTCCAGCAGCCATGTGACAAGGTCATTAGCGTCACCATAAGTTGGAAATGATTTGAAGGCATATAACAGTAGCATGTATACTCTAGATTTATATGAGCTCCCCAAAGTGCTAGACCTTTTGAAATAGAATCCAGTATTTATTTATTTATTTATTTACAGTATTTCTACCCCGCCCTTCTCAACCCCCCCCCGGGGGAGGGGCTCAAAGCGGCTGACAAAGGCAGCAATTCGATTCCATGATATACATTATAAAACCATAAAAATAAACTTCATTAAAATAGTAACAGATAAAATTAAAACACATAATCAACATTCAATTACGTTAAAACAGTATTCCATCCACAAACCTAAATTAATAAACAGTAAGCCATATCTTGGAAAGCTCTTTGGAAACTGGATCTAAAAACAAAAGTAGTTTCGCTATCCAGTTGCCACTGCACATACCTATAGCCATCCTTCCATCTCAAGGTGTATGCTTATCTTAGATAGAATTGTCACAGGAACAGCAATGCTTTGCTGTGCTACCTACTTTTAATAACTTCTCTCCAGAATATTAATGCTGGAACAGGCAAAGCAATAATAAAGGTGAAGGCCTCACTGAATTTCTTCTATGACCAAATTTGTTATAAGAAGGTTAGCTCCAGTTTGAGGCAAAGATGGTTCAATCTCCAGAATATATGCTGTGCAACAACTTAGCAGGCACAGATCGACTATTCTGAGTATATGAAGGGTAAGTAGTGGAATAGCTTTTAATTGATTCAACTGCAGTTATTTTTCAATTCAAAGTCATCCTTCTCCCTTACAAGGAGAGCACATGAGGCCTTTTATATTTCCCTGGTTATGGGAGTTTTTGAAAAGTAGAATTAGCACTTTCTACCTTATCACACGGGCTAAATTATCAGTCCTATGACAGTTCAACCTCACTTTGGGCATGGAGCCTTCCCGGATCCCTTCACACGACATAGATCTACTTCCGATGGGGTTCTGTGTCTGAAGCAAGATCGAACTGTTGTAAAAAGCAGTGCTGGGCCAATGGGAGGCTTCCTGTGTTCCACTGAGAAGAACAGGGCAAGGAGTGCAGCAATGCCTCCCTCGTGGGCAGGCCCGGATTAACCAATTTTGGTGCCCTAGGCTACACTTTGGAATTACGCCCCCAAACTAACCTCTACCACACCCTCCCCCACCTCCTCCTCCTCGCGGCTCCGGGCGCCTCCTTCTTCCTCTGTGCGCCCCGGGGGTGAGCCTTCCCTTCCTTCCTCCTCCTCGCCACACACCCGGCTTCCTTGAGTCAAGGAAGCCAGGCGCGTCACAGAGGAGGAGGAAGGGAAGCCCCGCCCTTGGGGGCGAGCCTTCCCTTCCTTCCTCCTCGCCATGCGCCCGGCTTCCTTGAGTCAAGGAAGCCGGGTGCATCACGGAGGAGGAGGAAGGGAAGCCCCGCCCCCGGGGGCGAGCCTTCCTTCCTTCCTTCCTCCCTTCCCTTCCTTCCTCCACGCACCCGGCTTCCTTGAGTCAAGGAAGCGGGGTGCATCACGGAGGAGGAGGAAGGGAAGCCCCGCCCCCGGGGGTGAGCCTTCCCTTCCTTCCTCCTCCTCTTCCCTTCCTCCTCCACGATGCACCCGGCTTCCTTGACTCAAGGAAGCTAGGCGTGTGGCAAGGAAATGGAGGAAGGAAGGGAAGGCTCGCCCCCAGGGTGCGCGGAGGAAGAAGGAGGCGCGCGGAGCTGCGAGGAGCAGGAGGTGGGGAGCCAAGGAGGAGTGCAGCAAGGGGGGGCGCAGGGGGGCGTGGATGGCGTGCAGGCGCAGAAGTGCCCAAAGATTGACTTTTTTAAAAAAATGGGGGTCCCGATCTGCCACGCCTCCTCGGCTGCGGCCCTAGGCCGTGGCCTAGTGTGGCCTTATGGGTGATCCGGGCCTGCTTGTGGGATGAGGTAGGGACAATGCAGGGCGTGGGAAACGGGTACCCTCTACCCCCCACTACATTTGCCATGATCTATAGCAAATCCCCTTACTATCACTCAGCTTACTGATCCCAGTGTGATGAGGTCCTTAAAAAGGAGCAAAAGGGACAGAAAAAAACTACCTCTCTCTGTTCAAATGGAGCTTAACCTGCATCAGGCTATTTTCCAAAAACAGCAAACAATCAATCAATCAAAACTTTATTACGGTCACAGACCAGCACAAAGCGGGCACAAGCGCCCTAAGAGGAGAAGGAGTAAACAGTTATTTAAAATCAGACAAAAAATCAGTAAACAGTTATTTAAAATCAGACTAAAAATCAGTATAAAAATATATTTTAAAAGACAGGATATTGTTGCCTTACGGTGTCAATCATCACCCGTCTGATATTAAGGGCAGCAGCACAGAACTTAGCAACACTGTAAGTCATTGCAGTGCTAGAGTCCGAAAGCAGCAGGGTGGAATAACATCTTTCACTGCGCCCCGGGTACTTTAAAAGCCATGGCCCAATGAGATTGGATCTAAGATCTCTGTAGAACATGCATTGAAGAAGCACGTGCTCAGTTGTTTCCACATGACCAGACCCACAGGGGCATAGTCTCTGCTTGAAGGGGGTCTTCTGATACCTCCCCTCCAATACAGCCGATGGGAGGGTGTGATGATCTCGGTCACCAAAATTGACTAATTGACACTTCCAGTAGACTGCCACCAACCTAATGGGTCATTAGGATTTACTTTACAATTAAACTCTAATTATTGAAGTGTCTGTAGCGTTGGCCTTAAAAACAACCCACCACCAAGAATGTAAACTGAGGAGACCGAAAGATGACGGAGGCTTCTTTTAAAAGTTAATAATAAACGTATTTATTAACTACAACAAGGCTATCA
>JARBWK010000002.1:193330867-193369986 GCA_030556195.1 Anolis apletophallus | reverse complement strand
CCTCTGTCCGCACCCAGTGTTTATTTATTTTAAAATTTTAATATTCACATTTGGCCTGCCCGAAATGGTTTTAAATTGTCTGTTACTTCTTATGTTTGAGTTTTATTGATTGTATTATTTATATTTGCTGTTGTGTTTTTATTGTGTTGTTGGGCTTGGCCTCCTGTAAGCCACCCCGAGTCCCCTTGGGGAGATGGTGGCGGGGTATAAATAAAGTTAATAATAAATAAATAAATGGCATCCAGTGTCAACCTTTGTTTGACCCGGGATGTAGCCACCCCTCCCAGGGAAGCCTGGAGTTGGGGTGGGGGTGGGGACTGCAACCTGAGAGGGAGCTAGTTGTTTTAACCCATTTCCTCTTGGGTTTGAGATCAATGTAGAAGAGCATTGAGTCTACACGGAAAGACAACATTCCACACCTTCCTTCACTCTGCAACCTAAGCAAAAATTACTGTATATTTGCACTTTGAACCCAGTTTGCAGCAACTAAAGTAAGCAAAGGATAAGGAGGGAGAGTGTACATAAGTTAAGAACTCTGCATTATCTTTTGCCTGATTAAAACTACACTCTTACATCCACTTGCCACTGGAAGGAAAGGACACTGGATGAAGTAAAATGAACTGTTTCATAACTATTTCATGTGGTTTTACTGTACAGGTTCTTTATCAGCAGTAGTACTCCAACCGTTGCATTACCCAATCCTGCAAATAACTGCATGGTACAGCAGTGACACTGGTGTGACCATAACATATTCTGATTGCTTCCTGCAAAGGTCAGCACATTAATTTACAATATTCTCCCTTTCATATGTGTGTAACAATGTCGGAGACCAGAACTGATACTTCAGGTCACTTAAACATTTGCAAATCCATCCTTCATACTTCCAGTTGTACTGAATTGTTCACTTCTCTGAGAAATAGTCCTATTATATATATTATACCATTTATACACACATTTCTTCTGATGCATCATCACAACAAATGAACTCATCTTGAAATTATGACAAGGTTTACTTTGACACACCTAAAAGAATCACTTTGGTCTTGGCCACCTCTAGGCATTATTATCACCAGGGCTGTTTCCCCCTATTCTTCTATTATTTTTAGCAGTATCATTTTATACAGCAGAAAAGATTAGCACAGCTTTCCCACCAAATTTAAGCAAGAATATTCAGATGCTTTAACAGCTGCCCGGGCTTCTTAAGAACTTGTTAATCCTTTAATCTCTAGACACATTTTTCTCCATAAAAGATTCACAAGCAAAACAAATGCAATATGGATCAAAAAATTTAATCAGAATGCTTAAAATGCAATTACATTCATCAGGGTGTTCTGTTAGGCTGGGTATTAAATCTGAGCTTTATTCAATATCCCCCTTTTATTATAAAGCAATATTTTTCCACTCTGTAAACCATCTGATCCCTAGGCTAATGTCCTCTTTGCCCAAATATTAAAACAAAAAAATGTGGCTGTAATAAATGAGATGGATAGAAACTCCCATACTGGAGAAGTTCATAAGGGGTACAAGAAATGTTTTCAAAAGAGGATGCCTCAGATGGTTCACTGAAGTGGAATGGGTCATTTGCATGAATAAGATTGTAAAGCCATTGCTTTAAAGAGTAACCATCAAGGAAAATCCATCTTCAAGGCTATCTACAAAGCAGAAGAGCACTTCACTACATTCTCCCATGATATACACTGTAATACCCTAGAAGCCAATATTTACAGATATTCTGTCTAGTCAAACGGACTTAGAACTGTTAGGGAAGAGGGAGAGGAGGTAAAAGCCCATGACAGACGTTGCTGACCAGAGCTCTGTGTTCGACAGCTGCTGGAACACTGGAAAAGATAAGAAACAAAGAAAATAGCAAACAAGAGTGATGTAAATGTCTCCTTTTTATATGCATAATTTTAAAATATATTTTCCACCTTTGCTGGAAATAATTGCAAAGGAAGTCACTTCCTCATTATATTGGCAAAACAGAGAAGTTAAGAAATGAACCACAAAGTTTCTAGGGTTTCCAAATCTTTAAACAATGGATGAACATTTCTTACATGATTCTTCGAATGCCTTCCAATTCTACAATTCCATGAATTGTACATGAAATAGCTTTGAGCAGGTTAGTAGACTCAATGACCTGTGCGTCCCTCTTCCAACTGTGTGATTCCATGATAGTATAGCATTAGCTTTGTTTTAGGTGGAAAGGTCCTCTCCGTTGGCACCCCCTTGTAGTGAGGGAGAGGCTTGCGTACCCTAATGAAGTTCTGAGCTATGCTGGCGGTGGCATAATAGCCACCGGTAGGACCTCCCATGCCAGACAGGTCACAACCGAAGGGTCTGACAAAGAGCGTCAAAGGGCAGAATGGGCTCTCTAGCCTTTTGGCAACCATCCTAGGAGAAGGAAAACTCTAATTTCAAACCCGGGCAGATGGTGCTTGTTTAACCCTGTAAAGTCAACCATCTAAGAGAAGGAAACTCGAACCAAACCTATGACCTGAGGACCTTGCTGCCACTGTCCCAGCTTGCTAGGCCCCGGCAGACGACCCTTTGGTTTAAAGGGTGAAGCCAGTTCTGTGCACGCTGTGCTCCACTAGAAAAATCCATTGCACAGGCTCGAAGGACACATCCAACCTCCGAATCATCAATGCGCTTGTGGAAAGCGTCGGATGAGTCCTTCCTGAATCTTCGTTCACGAAGAAAAGCCAAGAAGGTGGAAAGGTTAAATAAGTCTTCATTCACTTTGTTAGATTGAGTAACTTTGCATATAAAAGCCAAACAGCTCCCCCCACCCCACTATTTGTCAATAGTATAATTGCAGGGACTCTCCCATGAAACCCTTTGGGGCTCTAGACAATAAATAGATAGGAAGATTAAATAAGTTACTGTATATAAGTCTTATGTTAACTTAAATGAGGAAATGATTATCTGGACAAATTTTGCCCAGGTTCTCCCATGTCAACTGTAGAGGTACATATGTATTTGCTCTATTGACATAAAATCTGGCATTAAAAGCATACATCCTGTTGATGTAAGTAAAATTTTAGTCAAATAGAAGTCCTAACCTTTAAATTATTACATGTGGTTTCCATTAATATCTGAATAATAGGTCTAGAAGACATGTAACATTTCTATGGAATCTCATATATAAACTGTTGCCTAGAATTTGCGATCCTATAAAACTGGTTACTGAAATAGTTGTCCAACCCATCAACTTTTTCCAAATCTTGCTTGGCTGAGTGAACAATTTCATAGTGAACTGTCTTACAACTCAACACACCTCTCATATTTCTGGTATCTCACTATTCCATTTTTGAAGATGAAGGGAAAGGAATCTAATTTTGTTTTGTTTTTTAAATATTGTATTCATTATACGAACTTGTAATCTTTCATCAAAGTAATAGTTATACAATACATTCATGTTTTATGTTCAGTTAGCAATTAGAGTACGCATTTGCCTAAAAGGATTCTTTTAAAACTAATCTGCAGATATATTTATTTATTTATTTATTCAATTTATATACCGCCCTTTCCAAAAGGCTCAGGGTGGTTCACAACATACAAGCATAACATCAATAAAATAGCACTAAAACAATAAAAACACCAGAACACTAAAACAGTATTTCTGTCGGCACATGACGGAGAATGGCTAAGAGTTAAATGGAATGTGTCTGTCACCTTGATAAGGTTTCTATTGCTTTTGCTAGTTTTGAATATTAATATTTTGATATCAAATATATCAGATGTACTGGAGGAAAAGAAAAGATGTTCAAACACATCAAAACATAGGTGTAGTCTGCCTTCAGGATCTATGGATTCTGCATTCATCTCTCTCTCTTTTTTGTAAACCAACCACCATTTTACTGCATAGAGGTTTGTGTGTGTCCCTGAACCAAGCCTCAGTAGATACTAAAGATTGTGAAGCCCTGTGTAAAAGGATGCTACAGCATTTACTAGAAGACAACATGTTATTGTAAATGACCCAGAAGTATACAGTGTATGTATGTGTGTGTGTACACACACACACACACACACACACACACACACACCTCTTCTGGGTCATTTACAATAACATGTTGTCTTCTAGTAAATGCTGTAGCATCCTTTTACACAGGGCTTCACAATCTTTAGTATCTACTGAGGCTTGGTTCAGGGACACACACAAACCTCTATGCAGTAAAATGGTGGTTGGTTTACAAAAAAGAGAGAGAGAGATGAATGCAGAATCCATAGATCCTGTGTATACACACACACACACACACACACACACAGTGTATGTATGTATGTATGTATGTATGTGTGTATATATATATATATATATATATATATATATATACACATACACACACACACACACACGTTTAAAAAGGATTTTCAAGTGTGGTATATCAAATAGGCAAAATAGAACGCAACATTGCTGCCAGATTTCTGTGAAAAACTTTACATGAAACACATTTAGATTCTACTTCATTCTTACCCATAGATGGCTCATTTTTTTCTTTCTATGCTTCATTTCTCCAGTAACTGAAATAGTATGTCTTTTATAATATTTCAGTCAATGAGATGTTCAATAAACCCCCGACAGCAACTTAATTCTCTTTTCAACTGATATTTTCTATTGACTAGCAACCTAATCAGATGGGGCTTGTCTTGGCGGCATATGCCAGTTCAGCAATAGTCTAGCCATAGAGCCTGCTGGCTCTCATCCCACAACATACAACTTCTCATGTGGCTCCATGGCTATAATATAGCAAAACCAGCATATGCCACCAAGGCAGCAACATGGGAGGCTCCCTGTGTTTACACCAGCAACAACGGGGAAAAACGAGCAGCAGACACTTCCCCTCCCCCCATGGGATAGGACAATGGTTGAGTCAGGTGATGTGGGGTGTGGGATTGCAAGTTTCCCACACACCCCGATGGCCACCTTTACATTTGCCACAAACAGAGCCTATATGATAACGGCCTGTATGATAAGTTTGTTGTTGTCAGTCTTTCTTTCAAGTCCTGACTGACTCTTTGGTTTAGTAATAGCAGGTACAATAATATCTAAATAATTATTTCCAGAAAGTAGCATGGTATGAAGTTCACAGTGATGTAGTGGTTAAATATTCTATCTATGGCAGGGACACTCAAACTTTTTAATGGAGGGTGGGTTTATGGTCCCAGAGAGTGTTGGGAGGAGTGGACTTTAATTGTGTGTGGGTGCATGCACATATTATCCATGAGTGTGGCAACTGTGCCACATATGCACTCGCTGCCACCACCTGCACACCTGATGACACTAACTCTAAGCCACTCTCATCACTGCCACACACTTGCATAATGTGTTGCTGCCACAGCATGCATCAGCCATGTGTGCATGAGTGTATGGAAGTAGCATCAGTGGCCCGGAAAAAGTCCTTGTCGGGACAGATTCAGCATACAGGCCTTAGTTTGTTGGTTTTTGGGGGGGGGGGGCTGAACTATGGTCAGGCTCAAGCTCTATTTGTCTATGGTGTCTACAGAATGATTGGAGGTACAGTCCTTATCCTTCAACTTCATTTACCTTACAAAATATGCTCCCCAACATCAATGCTCAACATCCTCAAAATCCCCAAGACAAATTTCAGATCACCACTAATGTTTTGTCCATTCTACATACATGGATTTGGGTTGTGGCTGATTATTCATTCCACAAGTAGAGAAATTTAGCTTGTCAGAAAGTGCAGCTTCTCCTTTCTCATCAGTTCTTCAAAATAAATACGGATATGGATATACATTCAGTAATGTGAGACCTTGCCTGCTGATCCCTCAACTGTCTAGCTAGATTTAGAAATTGAAATAGGGAGAATTGTTCAGTTTGTTCAATGGGAACACAAAAAAACAACAATATTAGACAATTTGAACTTTTCAGAATGTGATTTTATAGCTTTCTTATGCGGAAATAAAAACTAAGTGACTTTATTTATTTATTTATTTATGTGGCTTAAAATCCTGACGTAGTACCAGGGGTATTAGCACTTGCTAAAGAAAATAAAAGAGAAAAGAAAGTAAAAAGGAATGGAAAGGAAGAAGAGAAAATGAAGAAGACACTCTTAACAAGGAAGGAAATTACTAACGGTATGCTTTTAAAAGCATTTTATATACAGAAATATGTGGTATAAATTGTGCAATCCATTTAATGGAATGCAAATCCTGTGTTTTGGTTTATTTATGGTTCACCCTCTTGAGCTACTGTTTGCACATTATGGTCTTCTCTGCATCATATTTCATTGTTTTTGGCACATTGCTGATTATTTTCTTTCATCAGCTAGGCAAAAAAAAAAAACCCTGCACATATGTTCAATTTGTGAGCCAGGATCCAGTTTTAAAGATGATTTAATTATTCTCAAAATATAGGATTGCAGTGTGATAGAGTTGACAGGGGCCTCGTGGGTCACTGAATCCAACTTACCACTCAATGCAGGAGCTCCAGGGGCCCTTCTACACAGCCCCATGTCCCAGAATATGAAAATCCCATAATGTCTGCTTTAAACTGGGCTATCTGAGCCCACACTCAGATAAAGTGGGATTTTCCGCCTTGATATTCTGGGATATAGGGCTGTGAGGAAGGGCCCCAGGTTGAGCAACTCCAGTAGGTAGCTTTCCAGACTTTTCTTGAAGAGAAAGGCCCTATCACACCTCTGGATAATTGGTGCTATTACCAAACCTGTTTGCCATCAAGTAGTTCCTTCCAATGTTTAATGCAAACCTATTTTTCTGTAACTTAAAGAAATTAGACCTATTCCTATCCTCTTCCTATGATTTCGGCTCACAGAAACATCCCTTCCATCAGTCTCCAGGGTGGATATAATTTAAAATTTAGCTTGAATAAACTACAAAGCAACTGGCCTTTTTAATGTGTGTTAACAAAGTGAATGAAGCCACAACAATCATCAGTGTGTGAATGTAGATTTTACAGTATATTACCTAAAATAAATAATTAACTAGCCCTTCTATTTTGCAACCTCTTTACACATTTAAAATCTGCAATTTTCTGCCTTTGTGACCTCTTGCTGGCACAATTAAAGTTTATTGGCAGTAAATATCATACATTTATATTTTCACCGTAGCAGCTTCTTGGTGCTCTAGACCCTACCAAAGCTATGGCTCTTTTAGATCACAGTAATTACTACTGAATACTAATAACCAGAATATTAACAGGGAAGCCAGCATTAACAGAATGCCAAGATTATGATGGCAATCTCACAAATTAGCAATTGCTAATGGAATTAGATAGGATATTAATGGGTTGAAATATGTATAAGGCAATTTAGGCTGTTTCCACACTGTAATGAAGTTTTACACCACATTCACTGCCATAATCCAATGCTATGGAATCCTGGGATTTGAAGTTTGGTGAAGCATCATCTCATCTACACTGAACATGTAATTCATTTTCAAACCAGTATTGAAGTATTGGTTTTGCTATGCGGAAAATCCTGGAAGCAATTTTAGGCCAGGGTGGTGATTTCAAAAACCGTACAGCAATTATGCATATTAATGGCTTTCTTTCATATACTTCTGGTTTATGGCCACCACATTGTGAAGATAGCTTCAAACTGTACTAAATAGTGTACATAGAAGCATCAGCACTCGTTGACGGGGAAGGCTAAAGACTTTTTAGTACTACAGCTCCTATGTGTCCATTTCATTGAATCATGGCAGTTCAAGTGATATCAAACTACACCCATATATATTGCTATATGATACATTTTGAAACTTTTAAACTGCATTATATGGATCAACATTCACTATATAATGCAATTCTAAACTGCATTATATGGCAGTGTAGATCCATACCAATTCTATAGTATAGATGCACTTTTCATTTCTAATACAAGAAGCAAATAAGAGTTGTGAGGACAGATTCTTTATCACAGATATGTTTGGATGAATTATTGAAGGATTTCAGGAAATATGGCATGAGCGTAATTAAAGGGCCATCTTCCTTTAGGAGAAGGGTTGGTTCCAATGCATTTGGTAGGAATCAATGTGGATGGTAGGGTGTACACATTTACAAGGGCAAAATCTCAAGTTTTAGCATCTCCCTCAAGATCTGGGCAATGCTAAAAACTGAAATCTAAGAGAAATATCACCTGTGTCGGTGCAGGCAATATTGAGCTAGATGGTCCTGGGAAAATATGGCAGCTTCCTGTGTTTCTATACAATTGGTATAGAAACATACGGTTCTGGCCCAGCTTACTTGTCCGAATGCATCTGCCTCTACGTCCCATCTAGTAACTTAAGATCATCCGGGGAGGCCCTGTTCTCGCTCCCACCAACATCTCAGATGCGGCTGTTGGGGACAAGAGATAGGGCCTTCTCGGCTGTACACCCCCCCCCCCCCCCGCCTGTGGAACGTGCTTCCAAGTGAAATACGAGTGACCCCATCCCTCCTGGCGTTCAGGAAGAAATTAAAATCCTGGTTTTGGAACCAGGCCTTTGCACAATGACATATAGCAGCACTTTTAACTGGAATGGATTGGCAAGATGACAAACCAGAGGATATGGCTTTACTGTTCTATCAATTGGCTTGTGGACGGAGTATTATTTAAATTTTTAATTGACTGTTGATTGTTTCTAACTAATTGTTATTTTAACCCTTTGTATTTTCTGTTTTATTTCATTTCACTTCACTTCACTTTATTTCTTGATTAGTCACTCTCCACCAAAGGTGCTCTGAGCGACTTACCAATTTAAAATAGCATTACACAATATAAAACATTTAACAAATTAAATGCACAACCAAAGAGCCAGGTATTGAGCGGTTGTGCGAAGGATGTTTTATAATGTGTATTGATGTGGCACCGAATTGCACAAGTACACAAGTACTTCTAGCATTAATTGTGTGTGTGTGTTTTATAACTTGAAGTGTACTTTTGATATTTAAACGTCTGAACAATGTATTCATACTGTGTATTGAAAGGGCATCTTGAGGCTGTACTGGTTTGACATAGGAAATACCAATTATAGTTGCTAAAAGAGCTGCTGCAGTAGTTATTGCCTGTACTCAAGTTAAGCAAAGCAAAAATTGACTTTCCCAATTGTTAGATTAATCAGCTGTGATATCACAAGTGTCTCTCAAGATGATTGCTCTTTTCCTAGATCTCACTTCTAACAGTCAGTTTCTATCATAGCAGAATTCCTTTCAATTTTCTTCAGTGGATGACAATTCAATTATGTGTTGCTTTTCAAATGTCATCTATTCTATCAAAAATCACCATAAAACATTTGTATGAGCGTCACCAACTTGTCTAGCAAATACCCTTCTCAACACATCACTTACACACTGGCTTGAAACTTACATTAATAAACAGTGGCATCAGCCTGTACTTCCTTCAACAGCCAGCTTTCCTTCACCCTTGTCAAGAACTAGTACTTGCTATATTATTATTGATTGATTGCTGACACATCTACTGTGGTTAAAATGTTTGAGTCTTGGGGATATTAATCTTCATGTTTTTCTTACATCACTTTCTCCTCAATATGAAAAGGTTACTGAATACTGTTACATTTTCTAAGCCTATTCATAGTTGAAAACGTATGTGCCAAAAATCATTTTCTGTACAGAAAATGGTATTTTCTGCTCAGAAATGTTTTCTGCACAGAAAATGCAGTTGTATTCAGAAACAAAACCACACGGATCTTTGAGAAAAGTCCTAAAATGTAAATATTCTATCCTTACAAAACTGCATCTATGCTTATTGCATCCCCAGAAGCAACTAAGTGATGGAGCTGGTGGTTTTTTTTGTGCCATGCAGATACAGCCCAAGGTTCTTGAACACCTTATTTTGAAAACATTTTGTACACATTTTCAAATATTCTTTCCATCTCTATTACTGGCCTTTCTAGCTGACTATTTTGACCCCAGCCTTTTTCGCCCTTCTCTTCTTCATTTTGTTCTACTTTACTGTTTCCCTCTTCACATGCTTTTGCAGAAGCCAGATTGTGGCATTACAGCACACAGCCTGTACAACCTTGAGTAACTGGATGGCAGCCAGAAAATCTCAGTTTATCAGAGTGCGCATCTGTTGCTTGGATTACTAAGCAGAATGTTGCTGCTCTAGAGACAATTTTTCAGTACTACAAAGTTTCTCTTTCATAAGAAGAACACATTTTATATGTTAGTTACTGATGCAATATTTAGGCAGCAGTAGTAGTAGAAATAGAGATGAAAAGGGAAAAGTAAGCAGCTTCTCCACCCATGAATCCTGCACTTAGGGTGATATTCTGTACTTTCAAAAATCAGTACAAAATATAAGTGTCTGAATAGTGTGTGTATGTATGCATGTAAAAAGTTCATGTTTTTAGTATACGTGTTCGTGTTTATTATACAGTTAACTATTCAAGCATGTATTTACCCAGTTTTCTAAGAAGAAAGGCAGCATAAAGAGTCATCTCATCTAACCCCTCACCTGTATCTCCAGAAATATTAAATGGAACAGGAAAAAGGGCAATTTTTCTTTGATTTGCAATCTTCAACACAAATCTGCTCTAAGACCTAAGACTGGAGTGTAGTTATGGGAGAGGGGTAAATTGAAAATATTCTTTTCAAATAAGACACTGATCTCCCCTGTGAAATGTTGCTTCAGTTCTCAAATTATGAGCTTTGCAGAGGGCAATATAGTATATATGGAACTCTTATGTATTATTATGGCATTCATGTGATAACTTCATTTACCTCTCTTTGGATGTCTAATTGTATTTCTAAATTCTCAACTAATTTTTAAGAGACTGCAAGACTAGAAATTTGGAGGTGAAATAACATTCATTGGGAGCTGAATTCTTTATTTCTTTTTTACTGGAGATTTCATCCTGACCCCCCACTCCAAAAATACCTCTGTGTGAGCGAATCCTTTGAACAAATGTGAGATAAATTTAAGGAAAACCTGTAGGAAAAGATCAAAGGAAAGTCACACATAGCCCACAGGTATCCATGCAGACAAGACTTGTTTTTTGTCAACTGTCAATAAAAATCACTATTAAATGTAAAGATTTTTCTTTATATAGCATAATATAGAAAAGATTTTAAAAGCAGAGTTTTCTATGTTAAATGTTACTATACAAAAACTGAGATAAACGCTGATGCAATATTGGGACTGAATGGTGTGCTCCTAACCACAGAAGCAGTTCAAGTATGTCTTTAAACAAAAGCACCAAAGTTACATTTTCCTTCTGTGGTTTTCCTCATCTTTCTCCCTTGTTTTGTATGTCTGGCTTGTTCTGTATTAAAAGAACTAAGAGTGGACTTCAACGTTAATAACAACTCAAGGACATCTAAACTAATTTTCTCTTCTTCCCTAAATGACAATTAATACATCAGAGACTGTCACAAAGGGCTTTCCCAGATTACGTTATCATGGTTAGAGAATAGGAAAGAGCATTCACAGAAACACTTTTAAAATTCCTACTAATTATACACATTTGCCTGGGATTTTCCTCAATGAGTAACATTATAAATTTAAAATCTTTAAATGAAACTTACGAAAATCAAAATTTATCTTTGGCATGAAGGAAACGAAGACAAAGCCTATATATTCAAGAATGGCTGTCTAACCCAGTATGTACTAATTTTTTGCCTATGTCCACCTTGCTCTATTCCCATATAAATTCATATGTTTTATCAATTTTGAAATAAACATATTAAATACTGATATAACAACACATTTTGATACCATTGTGAAAATTATTTCCTCTCAAAACATGTATTTCATAACATACATCTCAAAACAAACATTTCTTAATGAATTTTGATGCATTTGAAAGTTAACGACTATCTGAAGAAGTTTAAAATATAAGGAATAGTTGCATTCTTATCACCAAAAGTTATGGCATGTAAGAATTTGTAACAGATGAATTTCTCAAGAAATATCTCAGCACAGCACACAACAACAAGGGACAGATAGACAAAAAAAATAAACCAGGAGGTATTTCCCAGGCTGGTCCTCATCTAGAACCTGGGCGAGCATGGACAGTCCTTAACACAAGATATTAGATCAAAAGAATGTTTATTGAATCACACATTTTAGTAGAACTATAGCAGAAGGCTGTACTTAAGAGAGGCAGAAAGAGCAATTCATTTTCTATAACTGAAAAAGGACATTACCTGGAGTAACACATAAAAAGGAACAAGAGCAAGTTGGAATTAATATCATTTACTTTAAAGAGGTCTGTAATCACTGCCCTTCAGAGCCTTTGGGCTGCCAGCATCCTACATTTCATTCTTGTTCATTTACACACTGCTCTTTGCTCAAGGGTTAGCAGGTAGCCTCCCTTCTTTTTGACTTACATGTCGTTCTGTGGATCTTTACAGCAATTGTAACATTTTGAAATCATATTCAATATGCAACTCCCCAGAAATAAGGTTCTATTTGTGGCTGTGAAAGCCTATTCAACACAGACACACCTTTTTAAAACTATAGCTCGTACAACTATAACATCCTTTCCTTTTCCCTTTCATTGGGCATGTCTACACTGACCATTTGGGTTGGTGTGGGGTTGCTGGTCCTGCGGGCAGCTACAAAATGTACAGGAACTGATCCGCATTAACCTGGGAAAAAGCAGCTTGACTGTTCTTTAAGTTAATATATGTTGGGAGAAAACCTGAATCGTGCACCATGATTTATGTTCTCCCCAGAGTTAATGCAGTCCAGACAGCTGCAGCCAGTTCCTAAGCAGAACCAACTGCTCCTGTCTCAACAGCCATCCCATACCCCTGAGGCTCAGGCAGATCCACTCTCACCCCTCCCATGCCTCACCCCTTCTACTTTGAGAGTCACATAACACAAAAGGAGGAGAAAGAAGCCCTCGGGTAATTATGATATTGTTGCTGTGGCCAGCAGCAGTTCCAGCAGCAGTTGGACCCTTGCATCCAGGTTTAGCATAGCTGGACAGGCCACATCTCAGGTGCCAGTTCCAGTCCTCTTTATTAGGCTGTATAAAACCTCCCATGGATACATAACAGAGATACTCAGAGTTTGAGGGAGGAGTATAAACATTTACCTTAAATTGAGTTGTTAGTTCTGATAAGAGTGGAAGTTCACCCATTGAATCAATTACATCAATTAAGTCACAGAGCCACTGAATCAACATATTAAGGACCTCTTCACACAAGGTGGAAATTGGCAGTATGTACTGATTTTTGCTCAGGTCACCCACATGGCTGACTGGCTCCTATAGACTTCACAGGCGCAGCTCCGTGGGTGAAGGGGGAGGGGCTGGTTCATGCTGCCACCACAGAAACATGGGGTGCTTCCCGTGTTGCCATAGAATCAATGGGGGTAAGCAGCATGCTCCAGGTGCACTCCATGCTTCCCCCATGTGATTGCCCTCACCTTGATCCAGGTGATGTGGGGTGTGGGGTGCTGGATTCTTCACACTCCCAATGAAGCAGAGCAACACCGGTGGCCATGTGACACGGTCATAAGTGTTGAACAAACACCAAATGAACAGAATAAGCATTGAATGCCAAGTTCATATTGATTCAACAAGTCAATTTTATAATTGCATTTAGACAATAATAATAAACAACATGACTGCTTCCGTGCATAATAATCTAAACTGCTCTGACATTCCTCCCATATAAGATGTCCTTCTTTGCACTAAGAATCACTGTCTCCGGGTGATGGAAGAGATGGGAAGAACAGTATGTCTTGATGTCAAAATGTAACATAAATATTAGCAAAAGCTAGAGTACATTCAAGTTGTTATTTGTGAGACTATAAGTGAAGAGAATGGCAAGGTATTTAAGGATTCTTTGCACTGAAATATTATCAGGGAGAATGTAATGTGGTATTGAAGAAGGAAGTGGAAACACAGTCATACCAATGATGGCAGCAACTACACAGACTAATTTCTGGGTAGCACTGATGATCTACATTCTCATCAATCTGGTTCCTTTGATGGACACTCAGAAACAGAGAAGAGAGAATGACATTCTTAATAATCCTATATGTCTTAGGCTTTTTAATATAGTCAACAATGGCATCCTGCTCAGCCATAGGGCTGGATTGGGGAAAATATTTATTTGGTTCTGCTGAGAGAAGTAGATTGGTGATTCTGAAGCTTTGGTCCTTCATTTGTTTTAGGCTTAAACACTCAGAAGCCCAAGTAGGTAAACATCTGGAGTCTAGAGTCTGAGAAACACTGACGTAAATAATATCACAAAATCTTAATTCTTTGGGCTGTGAGATTTTGTTATTGTTGTTGATGATTATTATAATTTTGCCATTGGATGAGAAAAAAGAATTCAAAAATGTTTTAGTCTTGGGATTTTATGAAAAAACATTGCATTTTTCCAAAAAAAAAAATCTACAAAATTATCACTAAAACATTTAAATAAGTAAAATAAATATTTTTTTAAAAAAATAAGCAAAACTTTTTGAACTCTTATCCCCATAGGTAGAAACCATATGTGAAATTACAGGTGTTTTCTCTATGGAGAGGAACATCTGTAATTTTAAATTGCAATGTGACAGGATAAAATTAATGATGAAAGTCGCACACAGACTCTGGAAACTGTGCCAGGGAACTACCTATTGGGATGACACCTGATAGGGTCCTGAAAGCTTCTTCCTTGTTCACATCTACCTGAATTTGCCAGTAGGTATTTATTTGAATGATTTGAAGTTAAACCCTTCAGTAAGCAAGGAATAGCTCCATTTCACTTATTTCCCAGATCCAGATGGTAAAACAGAGGTTCTAAACAGGTTTCTGGAGGAAGCAATGAGCAGTATATCTGTAAACAAAATGAAGCGTGATCCAGACAAGATACAGATATTAAGAATGGGGACAGGGGAATGAATTGGCCTGGGTATTGGAACACCTTCAAAGTAGGAATGGACAACAAGGTAGTCAGTAGAAGATTAACTGGCATCCTAATGCACAAAGTGGTCAGTAGAAGATTAACTGGCATCCAAATGCACACCTGACAGGCTGCATTGAAGAACTAAAGTAAGTAAGCAGAGATGCCCAAGATGGGCGGAGGAAAGTTCCTGGATGATGTAACAAGGACACAGTCCCGGACGCCGTTCCAACGGAAGAAAATATAACAAACAGACATATAAGATCAATACTTGGGCTACTTGCAACTCTAGTAATATCATATACTGTTTAATTTGGGGCTGCTGTGGGGGCCTTTACATTGGCCAGTCAACTAGGGAGCTCAGGACAAGAATTTGTGAGCACAGGTCACGTTTTCGCACAGGATATGACAATTCTGTATTATACATGCATTTTAAATCCTGTAACCGTAATTGCAGAAACGTCACTGTTGTGGTATTTGAGAAAATCCATCCCCAACCCCACTCTAACACCAAACGTCTCCTTTTACAACTCGAAAATAAATGGATAATAAATTTACAATGTGAGACGCCAAAAGGGTTAAATGATAAGCTTTCAATCCGTGAATTGCTCATCTAGGAGAAACACCTGTGTTAGCCACTATTTAACTAAAGCCTTGCTGAGCCACGGTGCTTTTAGCCCAGTATCCACGGATACTTCCATATCTGCGGTGCTCCCGTTGCCTCATGTAATGGTATGTATCGGCCTGTTTCTGTATATTACCTTTATGTACTTGTCCAGACGACCCAGGCTGTTCCCATATGGAAGCGCCTTTTAATTACGCTGTTATTTCGATAGAGTTAGATTGTGATAGAATTGTGTTTACCAACACTCTAGTGCTTCGCCATCTATGAGACGCTCGCGAGATTTCACCATATAGGCCACGCCCCCTGGCCCTTTGGAAGCACTTCGGGGTGAAACGAAGGCACGCGAGACTGCATCGATTCGTCGGCCACAGGACGACCTCCCGGAAGTACTACATGCCTTGATATTTAGTGGTATTATACCCGAACATTTTGATTATTTTGCATATTTTCTTCCGTTGGAACGGCGTCCGGGACTGTGTCCTTGTTACATCATCCAGGAACTTCCCTCCGCCCATCTTGGGCGTCTCTGCTTACTTACAGTACATGTGAGCTTATTTACCGCGACCATGATTGTGTGTATATAGAGGGTACTTACCCAATTATGTTATGATTTTCAATGCTTATACTCTTGTTATATTATATGAGATTGATGAATTAGAGACTATTTGATTTGTGATGAATTATTGAACTTTATTATAGCATCTACCAGTTGTTACGCTTCCCTTCCTCTTTGCTGTGTATCCTTGTATGTTTTGGAACAGCCCACTCCCTTTTCTGCTTTGCATTGAAGAACTAAAGACAAATTGGAAGTGATTTCAAATTACTTCCAATTCCTGTTAAAGATGATTTTGAGTTTTACAGGGAGTTAGGAGGTTAATGGGAACAGGTCAGCTACTGAATTTGTGACGTATTGGTGCAAAAATGTCGCTTCTTGGGGCTTTGGGATTGTTTTGTGGGTACATAAATTGGAATGGGCTCACATGTGTCCTACTGGCCATAGTTTCTCCACTCCTGCTTCAAAACCCTGAATGTTCCTTCACCCTGAAAATATAAGGCGATATCTTCTTCTTTATCAATCTTGCAGTATTGCTAAGAACCTAGGAAGATGTCTTAACTCCAAGTCCTCCACTTGATTGAGGTCAGTTGGGGATTCTCATTATAAGTTCCTGGGATGTCTGCCAGAGCCAGTTCGCTATAACATTCAAGGAATTGTTTAAAAACTATTAGATTTCGGAAGGGATCTGGAAGGTGAAGAAGATGTTATTTTACGATGACCTATGAACCTTAAACAATCTCCCCTCCATAGCTTTATTGTTATGGTGTTAACATTTTTATTTTAATCATTTGGTACACTATGGCAAGATAGTGGTTATCCATGTTCTCTTCCACAATTTACAAAATAGTGAGGGTCAATCATTGTTTCCTAGTCTTTGCTGACACTGCCAGGAATATTTGACTGTTAGTGGGGAACTAAATAAATAAATAAATCAAACTAATAAAGTAACTTCAAACAAGATTATTGATTGTGTTTGTGCTTTATGGCAACATTTTGCAAATTTATAGACCAACCTGAGTATCTTGATAAAATCATACAGCTGGAGTCAAATGGAAAACAAATAAATCAGAGAAAATAATATACTTTTGGAGAAACCCTGCTTAGAGCGATGTGACTTAATAAAGCCTGTATATGCACAGCATGTAGAAATGAGAACATCTTTGGTTGTTGCGATGTGGGCAAGCATTGGGAAAAGGGGGTATGAAAAGGCAAGGGAGGGGAATTCAGATGAACTATACAAACACAAACAACTTTTAAGGATAATTTCTTTTGAAGCCAGACATGCATTTTAATCAGACACTTTAATGATTATTCATGAATGAATTATTAATGAATGCTCCAAAAATATCATTTCCATCTAAGTATTCCCCTTTTTTCTCACTCCAGATTCATTCACATGTGCACGCGCGCACACACACACGCTCGCACCAGTGTGCTTGTGTAGAAGGGGGCATTATTAAAAAGAAAAAAACCGAATGAAGCATTCCACTTCTTTAGCTAATAATTGATTGGGGGGGAATTCATAAATGTGTTTTATAAGCACAAGTCTCTCCCTCCTTTGTCTCAAAAGCATTTCTTTCTGTGAACTTTTTGTTGAATAGTCATTACACAGAAGTCATTACACAAAAATCACCTTGTGTGCACAACTACGTATTTAGTGTTGAAGCCAACGATAATAATAGATTGAACTAATATAGCAGGTTAAGCACATGGAGAGTTGGGGTCAGAAGGCATGACGTACATTTCCCCATTGGCTTTGTGGAAGGCCTTACCTGGTGTTTCTTTTCACCTAGGAAAAGGCAGCAAAGAAAGGAAACCCAGGTCCTGTCCACATCTTTGGGGGGGACTTATTCAGCCTATATTTTTTGGATCTACATGAACCCCCATGTTTGCCCTATTGATGACTTCAGCAAATTCACCTTGATGTGAGATTCCTTATGAAAAACCCCTTCCAAATGTTTAGAGCTCAGCCTAAAGAACAGATAACTAGAGGTCAAGCCAGGCAAACTAAATCCTAGCTGTCACACCTGAGCCAGTCTACAGCTCCAGGACAACTAAAGCTCCATTCCGGCTAGTATAAAGAAATCCCTGCAAAGAAATCAATGAATCATATGGGACCTACTGTCAGTAACGGTAAGCACTACTAATACATCTGCTTTTGTGTTATTTGAATTGGCTTGACTAACCCATCCTCTTCAGAAGCCACAGCAATGTTAATTTGCTAAATGATCAAACATTTCTAAACTAAACAAGTGCTGAACACTCAGTAAAAGGGTATGAGTTCAGAAGAATTTGAAATGAGTTGTTAGTCTTCAAAGATGTGGGCCAACCTTTGAATGTGGTTGTTCTCTTTTCTTTAAATAGCACATGTTTTTCACACACACACACACACACACACACCAAAACATTATACAGCATATTGTAAATCTGAATGAATAACCTTGAACTCCAGTTAATTTAACAAAGGCCTTGAAAATTGTTTAATTAACATGTTCAATTAACCTTCTTTCAAGAATTTCTGCACACTGAGACACCAACTTGCTTTGTACTAGCTGGGCATTCCGACTGAGGAGCCTACCTCCGTTGCTTTAAATCTATTATACTTTAATTGTGTTCAAGAAGTACAAAATACAGTTTTTCTAAAAGTTAAAAGGTCATTCTAAGAAGACCCCCAAGGACTTAATTTGTTCTTCATTTTAAAGAGCTTCTACTTATTCTTGATACAATTTTCCGGTGTGTTTCATATGGCATTCCCAGAGATTATGTTTTTTAACACTTTTGTAAATAATATGAGCAAGCTTTTGGGTTTCATGTGAGTGTGTTAAATCATCTGGAAATCTGACTTGGCCATGGTAGTCCACGCTCTGATTACATCCCGTATAGATTACTGCAACGCACTCTACGTGGGACTGCCTTTGAAGACTGTTCAGAAGCTTCAACTGGTCCAACGGACAGCAGCCAGGTTGATAACAGGAGCGGCACTCAGGGAGCGCACAACACCTCTGTTGCGCCAGCTCCACTGGCAACCAGTTTGCTACTGGGCACAATTCAAAGTGCTGGCTTTAGCCTTTAAAGCCCTTAACGGTTCTGGTCCAACTTACATGTCCGAACGCATCTCTTCCTATGAACCTTCAAGATGCTTAAGATCATCCGGAGAGGCCCTGCTCTCGGTCCCGCTTGCTTTGCAGGCGCGCTTGGTGGGGACGAGAGACAGGGCCTTTTCAGTGGTGGCTTCTCGGCTTTGGAACGCCGTTCCTAATGACATCAGATCAGCCCCCTCCCTCCTGACATTTCGCAGGAAGGTCAAGACCTGGCTATTTGACCGGGCATTTGCAGATGTAGTATGATTATCAAATAGAGACCTAAGGAACGACGAAGACGCAATTGGAAATCGACTTAATAATGAGACGCTGATATTGTGTTTTTAATGTTAAATGCTAAATTGTATATGTTGGAATTGTATTGATAATTGTTGATTTTTTTGTCTTGAGCAGTTCCTGCTATTTGTACACCGCCTCGAGTCGCCTTCGGGCTGAGAGAGGCGGTCTAGAAACAAAGTAAATAAATAAGTAAATAAATAAATAAATCTGCTCTAGATTTTAGTCTGAATTTTATAGCGAAGGTGCTGAGCCTCATTTTGGAGATATGTTTCAGAACCCTGGATAGTTCCTTTAAGACTTCAAGTTTTAATCTGGGAAATATTCACTGCTCCACTGACCTGGAAGTCATAATCTGCCACAAGGTATTACTGGGACCTCTTTAATATTCCATTTCCAACTTTGGTGACAATATTTTAACACATTCTCTCTCTTTCACACACACACACACACACACACACACACACACACACACACACAGAGGATATACATCCCCAATGTCTTCCTTGCTCATCCTCCCCTTGACTAAGGGAGACCATGACATAGTTCCTATTACTCTCAAGATAAATTTCACATTTGGAAAATAGGTTTGGTGTGATTTTTGCCAAATGCTCAGACTGCATAAAGCCACTATCTAAGCAACAATACCAGTTTTGTTATTTCATACATATTAGAAGCATCACATGAGCTGTTCGTACATTTTTGGTCAATTGCCTATAACTTCTTATGCTGAAGGTAAGAAATCTTGCAGTGGTTTACAAAATTCAGACAAACAGAGATTATCTCTCTTGAGAATGAGTAATTTAGCAATATTTTCTTCATCTGCCTAAAACGTACACACCTAGGAGGGGGAATTTGACTAGGTGAGGTTATTGCCCCGTCTCTTCCCAAAAAATGACACATAGAACATCTGAGTTCACTAGCTTTCCCGAGGCATCTAGGGATCACAACCTGCACATGAAGGCCATTTTTATGTACAAGGATAATGATTGTGTTTAGCAAACTACGTCAATATCTTCTGGTTTCAATTTAAATAAAATATTAACTTTGTTTAAAACCCACCATTAACTTTTCATTTGCATTATGCCCCATTTCTTTTGAACTACATTCACATTTTGTGATATATTTTCTCTGGCAAAACACAAGGAAATGTTCAGAACATTCAGGTCAGTCCTTTTTAAACTGGAACTATAAGCATCTCTTTAGTTGTACATCATTAATATTTTATTAATTTCCAAGCTGCTACAATTTTCTCTAGGGATATCATTAATAAAATACCACTAAAATCAGCAAGATTGCAGGCAGAATGACCAAACTACAAAAACAAGTTTTAATTATCTTGATTTTATATATTGCTGAGTGCTTGGCTTTAATTTAAAGAAATATGAAATCTAGACCTTTGATGATAGAGCAGACTTTGCTCATTATGCTTTATCAGTTGTTCTAATTACATCTTGCACATCCCCCTTTAGAAGCCTATACAAATTATAAATCACCAGAATCTTGCATCAGAAAATTTACATACATAGTGCAATCAGCTTCCATTGAAATGTGCTATTTATACCACTGACAATGATAGACACTTGGGGTGTGCCATTTTTTCCCATTTCTGAGTACATATCCAAGCATGGTTATCTTTATTTTCTCAACTTGGAGAATCGAAATAATTTTGCCTGCAATGCTTCATCTCAGTCCAGCCATTTATAAATTGCGTTCAACAGCTAAATAAAGATGAGCAGACTTTTAAAAAAGAGCAGATGGACGTCCTTCAGTATTTGATCAAAATTACCTTTAAACTGAGGGACATCCCACACTTTCCTTTATCACACAAGGCAAAGAAACCAGTATTGAAGTGGTATCACACAATGCCATGCACATCTGGCTGCCAGTCTACCTCCTCCATAAGATTAACCACGCCCCCACTACTGAAAAACTCATCAATAGGTCAAAATCCAACAATATTCCCATCTCCTGCATTTTGTGATGGGTCCATTTCTTTCTGTGTTGGCAGCAAGTCACATCAGGGGGTGAGATTCTCCTTTTCTCCCACAGTTCACCCCTCCCCTCACTGTTCCTGAGCCTTTGCACCCGTACACTCGGCAGACCTTCATGCCTGTGCATTGAAGTCTCGCCACACTCATGCCTGGGAGTGGAGTGTGTTGAGCCCATCAGCTGCCTTCTGGGACTCTCTAGATCCAGGTAAACAACAACTCCCATTTGAAAAAAGGGCAATCATTCCCCAATCCCTGCCTTTATGCACAGTTGGGCATATTGGCTCTATGTGCAAAGCTTAGTCCAGATCCAGCATTGGCTTGGCTCAATGCCCTCTGGATAAGGGCTCATTGCAACTCCCAAATCCAAGGTCAATCACCCCCAATCCCCACTTGTCCTGTATGTACAGTTGGCCATGTTTTATCCAGATATGATGTTGGCTGCCTTCAGTGCTTTCTGGATCCAGGTAAACAACAACTACCATTTGAAAAGGGCAATCATTCCCCAATCCCTGCCTGTATGCACTGTTGGGCACATTGGCTATATGCCAATGTTTTTATTATTATTGTTGTTGATATTATTATTATTGTTCTTATATTTAATTGATTTTAATCTGTTGTTGTATTTGATGTGTTGTAGTTTCATACTTATGTATACGGCATCAAATTGTTGCCTTTTGTCAGCCGCCCTGAGTCCCCCTTTGGGGGTAGAGAAGGGCAGGTTATAAATGAAATAAATAAAGAAAATAAAATAAACATATATTATTGACTGCAATTGAAAAAAGGGATTTCAATGTTAGCCTGTTTGCTTGTGAACAACTCTTCAGCCTGACTTTGCCCCTATCAATTTTTCTTCAAGAAAAAAGTCTTGATATGGCATCTGACATAAACCACACTAAGTCACTGTTAAAGTCTTTAGAAATTCTGAGAGAAGATGCAAAAGATCATTTTGTAAAACTCTTTGACTTAGCAAGAACAACATCTGAAAAAATATTTCAAAGCAACATGACTATTCCAAGGCAAAGTTCAAGACAGGTGCATCAGGCAAATCCAGGGACTAATTCTGTAGAAGATTATTTCAGAGTTGTGGTGTTTATATACCATGTGTCTATTCACTCATAAAGAACATTACTGAAAGGTTCATGTCAAATGAAGATATTTTAACCAGTTTCCAGGTTCTCCTCCCTGTGTTTTAAGGTCTAGCCAAAGTTCCCCATATGGAGCAACTGTCAGAATACTTTGAAAACGAAGCAGCACTTGCTTCCATCAAGGTTGACTACATAATGTGGTGTAATATTACACCATCAATTAAGAAAGATACTGAGGTACTTAAAGTGTTGGAAATATGTGACAAAACCTACTATCGGTCAATAAATTTCCTTTTGACTGTGTTAGCTACTCTACCAGTAATGACATGCAGTGTGAAAATATCATTTTCAACCATGAAGAGAATGAAAAGTGTATCTAGAACTTTAATGACAGACCAGAGACTTAGTGGACTAGCAATGATTTCCATCCATTGGGGCATCACTATCAAACCAGAAAAAGTAATTGACAAAATGGCTGGGGAGAAGAAAAGAAGACTGTTGTTGTAAAGTGAAAAAAAAGTCAAAAAGTATTCTAAACGTTTTGTTAATGAAAGTAAATAAATAACATTTATTATTTAAACTGTTATGTTTATTCATATCCTGATCTGATCACCATGCTCAACATATCCCATATGCATGGGGGTATTGGGATAACAATATGTTTGCTAGGGTAGATCCTCTCTCACTCAGACTCAGCCTGCCCACCCCCCAAATCAAAATCCTGGCTACGGGCCTGCCTAGAGTGGTGTTATCTTAGGTCAGTGGTTCTCAACCTGTGGGTCCCCAGGTGTTTTGGCCTACAACTCCCAGAAATCCCAGCCAGTTTTCCAGCTGTTATGATTTCTGGGAGTTGAAGGCCAAAACTTCTGGAGACCCACATGTTGAGAACCACTGGCCTATTGCTAGATGATCACTATGTGAAGTAGAAGAATTATATTGCCTTTTTTTCATCACTTTCTCTGGATGCTTTTTTTCCTATGTCAATTTATCCTTGGTACAAGATATACCATGAAAAAGAAATGAATAGATCTTCTTTTAGGTTTTCATATCTAGCTTCAACCTTGGAAACGTTCTTATCCTAGATATATAAAAATATCATTTACAATCTTACTCAATTTCTGTGAATCCTATCTGCTATTTCTTTTTGTTTCTTTCATATTAGGTTGTAAAATATCAGGACTTTTCCCTTGCATTTTAACACATTTCCCCTCATATGTTCACTTGTTTCCTCAGAAATGTCTGCCCACCCCACTCCATAGAATAATTCATTTAGCTTAGCAAGGAAGTTATTGTTACAGTGGGAGTTGAAGGCCAAAACATTTAGGGTCCCACAGGTTGAGAACCACTGTCTTAGATAAAATAAAACAGAAGGTTTCTTTTAATCTTTATTTTTCCACTTACATTGTGCCCGTAACCACAAAAAAGTGAGGAGCTACAGTACTTCTTCCTCAGACAGTGCTCTCACCTTGGGATTATTTCCTCTTGCTCTGAGGAACTGAGAAGTTGACCTAGACCTCGAAACCTGAGACTGTTGTGCCTCCTTCTACACACAATATACAAGCCTGTGCTGCACATGCAGTAATAGCTTGGGGTTGGAAGGAAAAAAAGAAATGGACACTTGAAAAATGTTATATGTGTGGGACCAAATACAACTAGATATTATGGACATCATAAGAAGCAAAAAGACATGGTCAGACAAACAGAAGAAAATTAAAGAAATTTGGACTCCATTTAAAAGATGGTTACAGGTCGTTAAACCAGATGATGAAAGCTGGAAGAAAAAAATTAAAAGAATCGAAAGAAGGCTCATGTAACGGAGAAAAAAGGACTTCATTGTCAACAGGGAAGAGGGAGGGGTGCGAGGGGGGAGGGAGAAGGGGATGAAAAAGTACAAAAGGCATGGTAATCGTGGTTATGTATAGTTGTTTATAATAAAAACATTTTAAAAAACCAAAAAAATACACACAATATACAAGCCAACAGGTTCAGAGAAAACACACATGTGATTATTTAATTATTGTAATTGTTACTCTTCTTATTTTAAGGATCAAAAGTCATGGGAATCCAAACCCAGCTCCAGGGCATGTTTTGAAACTGTATTCACTTCTAGTTTACTTCTGGTTTACTGGATTGCTCTAAGTTTTTCTGGCTATATGGCCATGTTCCAGAAGTTTTCCTCTGGAACATTCAATGCTTCTGGAACATGGCCATATTGTGGTGTTCCAGCCTAGTGGTCATAGACAGACACCGGGGGTTCCAGCTGCCCCGGGAGTTCCAGCTGCCCAGGGTCAGAATGGGGATGATGGGTGGCCAGATGGGTACGAGACTGCAGATGAAGATTTAGCCTGGGATGATGGATGGTTATATGGATATGGGCCTGAGGATGGGGATAATGATGACTCCATGGAAGTTAGTTCTGTATTCGACAGTGAGAGGCCCAACGACCTTGATTCTCACGAGAACTTCTTCACTCCCTTGCCGGGCAAGCATTCCGAGGATAGGGAGGATCGAGTTTCCCAGATTGATAGCGATGCACCTGGGGCCGCTAATGAGGAGGAATTTGACAGGAGGGCCAGCATCCGATCCTCCCGGAGAGATTGGAGTTTGAGAAAGGGGGTGCGTTGGTCACACAGAAAATAGATTCTTTTATTAGACCGGGCTGGGAGGGTTTTCGCCAGACCTGAAGCTACGTTCAGCTTGGAAGGACTCTTGCTCAAGACTCTAAGTTTCCGTTTGACCACAGGAGCAGTTTGCCTTGTTATCGTATCTTGTTCCTGGGGATTTAAGTCAGCTTGACTTGCCAGCTACAGAACTTTCTTGGACTATCCTTGGATTTATCCGAGTTGCCTTACATCTTTCTACTTTTTGGACTATTACTTATTCTAAATACATGTAAACATACATTTATTGCATCTGCCTGGTGTGTGTGATCTAGGGGGGCTGTCCGCGGTCTGAAGTGCAACATATATAGCCTGACAAACTTACAGCAACCCAGTGATTCTGGCCATGAAAGCCTTCAGCAATATTTTTTAGTTTACATTTGTAATAACAATGATATTTACTTCATCAAAGGAGGGGAGGGCAACAATTTACTCTCACAAGGTATGATGTCTGCTAGTTCAGATGGCTCCAAAATAATGGAGTATGTTAAGCAAATGAAATGAAAACAGTGTGATCAACAGCTATTAGCCATAGTTACTAACTCAAACATTTAAGTCTAGAGATAGTATAAGAAGTTAACAACTGCAATTATGCCTTCCCTGGTGCACACACATATTTGCAGTCCCAACCAAGCAGCTAAAGCAGTGTCTCATAGACTGTCTACACCAGTGCTGTCCAACTTCTGCCGACCCAAGGGCAGGACTTCTGGTGAGTGATCACCTGGGGGCCGAGTGGCCATGCCCCCCGGGCACGCGGCTCCGCCCCCTCTCCCAAAGCGTCACAATAGCCTTGGAAGCGGGCGATTTCGCCCACTTCCGAGGCTATTGTGACGCTTTGGGAGGGAAGGAGGAGCCACGGGGAGCCTTCCGCAGCTCCGCCCCCTCGCCCAAAGCATCACAACAGCTGTTGTGACACTTTGGGGGAGAGGGCGAAGCCGCGTGGAGGCTTCCGCGGCTCCGCCCCCTCACTTGCAGGCCTGGATGGCTCGTGGGGGAAGCGAGCGCCCGGTTCTCGCTTCCCCCGCGAGCCATCCAGGCTTGCGGGAGGGTTTTTCGCCCGGCTCTCGTGTCCCTCTGACCTGGTCAGAGGGACGCGAGAGCCGGGCGAAAACTCTCCCGCAGGCCTCCCTGGAAGGCCTGCCCCCTCGCTCCCTCCTGCCCTTCACGGCGCTGCCGGTGTCCCCACCGCGCGCCCCGGGAAGGAGAAGGAGGAGGGAGGATTCCTCCACCTTCCCCGGCGCCACGGCGATCGGGACACCAGCGGCACCGGGAAGGAGGAGGAGGAGGAGGAAGGGAGGATTCCTCCTCCTCCCCTCCCTCCCCCCCCCGCCGCTGCGAACCGGATCGCAGCGGCGGGGCGGAGAGAGGGACGGAGGGGTCAAGGCAAGGAGGAGGAGGGAGCTGCCTCCCTTCCTTCTCCCTGCCCTGCCTCCTCCTCCTCCCCTCTCTCCGCGCCGCCGCTGTGATGGAGGGGGCGGTGCAGGGAGGAGGAGGGAGCTCTCTTCCCTCCTCCCTGCACCGCCCTCTTCTTCCCTCTCTCACCGGCGCCGATGCGATCCGGTTTGCATCGGCGCCGGCGAGAGAGGGAAGAAGAGGGCAGTGCAGGGAGGAGGAGCTGGCTCACTTCCTCCTCTCTGCCCCACCTCCCCCCCCAGCTGCCATTTTTTTAAAAAAATTAAAAATGGTGGCGGGGGCATAGCGGGGGCTGTGTGCAACAGGCTGGGGGGGCCGTGTACGGCCCCCGGGCCGCCAGTTGGACAGCCCTGGTCTACACCTACAAAAAAACCCCACAAAAAACAAAAAAAACCAGACTCACTTGTTTGCACTGTACTTTATGTGAAATCAGTTTTTTTAAAAGCTATTATCTGACAAGTCTAATGATGTATAAGAGACAAATAAGACATACTGTACATAATTAAATCTTGAGTAAGAGAAGAAACTGAAACAAGAAAATGTTATAATATGGACAACAAAAACAGAACATGGCAGTGACATATATTAAACACTACGGTATTATCAGTAGTAGCATGATAATTAGCCCCATTGATTACATGAAACATAGAGCCAGCATAGGTTGGAAATGAAGGAACACAACAATAACAAATCACAAAGGATTCTGGTTGCTATGGGCAGGAAATATCTCACAAGCTCGCAGGTGAGGTGGAAAAGTGTTTCACACACATGAAGACAAAACAAGTAAGGACTTACATCCCTATATTTGACTTATTTAATGACAAGCCTCAGAAAACTATTTTGCATATACTTATCATAAATAGTTTGAATATGAGATTAGTACACATTTCCAATGACTTTCCAATGACAGAATATCTATGTAATAAAAAATGCAGTCCTGTAGGTCACCTTCCTATAGCTTCCACGTTTTTGCTTGTAGGGTGAGTGAAAGTTTTGTTTACAGAGATTTGATGTCATAATTTGGATCCTACCAAATCCAGCAGGTTTGTGTGTATGGTTTCATCCATCCTCCTCTTGTTACATCTAAAGCAACTTTTAGCAATTGCTAAAGTCTCCTTGCATAAACAGAATATATAATGACGTTCAATAGGATGACATGTTTAATCCACTCATTTCATTTCTTGTTTGTGCCTGCAGCATTCAGGAATTAGGAGATCTCCCTCACCCGAGGATCAATGCTTGATCTGTGCCACTAGAGACGTGATAGATTACTTCCGAACGTCTACACATTCTAAGAGAGAAGGCATGCTGTTATTTTACATCTGACAAAAACAATTTGCTTAAGCATTTCGAAGAGAAGCCTCCAGCTGATATGTTTTCAAAATCCCTCTCATGTTTCAATTACATCAGCTAAGCAGGTTTTCTTCTACCCAGTTGGGTACACAAAACAATGGTGCATAGGGTAGTTTTGTAGAGATTATGAAGAACATCACACAATTCATTTGTGTTCAAGAGATCTTTCCACCCCCAACACACCCCACCCCCAGAATAACAGAACTGTTTTCCCCACAAGTTTTCTTTTGTTTGAATATCCCTCAATCTTTTTCAAAACAGCAAAAAGTCTTATTGAAGGAACCATTGTATCTTGCTCTTAGGACTGCTGAAGTGGAATTATAATGTATTAAAATAGTGGTTCCTCTCATAGTGATGAGAAGGCATATTTTATCAAATCTTTGCTTCTATATAATTCTCTCTCCTCTTCTTGCATTGCTTTTGATGAATTTTATCATACCTTCCAACATTTTATATCTGAAAAAAATGAGGCACATGTAGCTGAGCAAGAAGAAAGTATGGGCAAGATGAAAAAGTTTTAATAAGGGGGAAAACATAATCTGGAAAAGGCTACAGCAGTTTGCTTTGACCTGAGCCCACTGCAAAGGGTTAAAAGTCATACCCTTCCTCTCCTCTCTTGTTTGTTGTGCATAAACAATGTTTTGCACTTTGATTTCAGTTTACAATTATATTCAGTTTTTTGTACCAATTTAAATAAGCTGAAGACAAGGGTGGAAAGTGGAAGAGAAGAGAAAAACCATGACCTTTGAAAAGAAACTGGAAAAGTGGTACCACAGAGAAGAATTACATACTGTCCCTGCCAAATTGGTCCAATTGGAAGACATGGCTTTATGTAAAAAACAAACGACAGATTTCAGAACAGCATACTATGCTAAAAAGAAGATCTCATTATAAGGAATTTGTTTCCTGTCACAATATGACCTCTGTATACATGAAGGATACATTCCTGAACCAACAGTAGAAACCAGAGACCTGTGGACAATAGTGAACCTTATTAAATGTGCAACTTTTAGGAATTTTTCTTGAATATGGGTAGGTGCAGCCATGGCTACTGGCTCCATGGGTATGGGGATCATACTGTAGGTACTAGGGGTGGATATCTCTGGTTTAAAATACTTTGAAATCGGTTTTGCTTCATATTTAAAATTAATTTCAAAGTTTTTTTACCCTCGGGGCCCAACCCGGAAGTGCAATTTCCATACCTAACACAAGGTCGTCATTTTTTGTAAAGGTCACGTTATTAGGTTGTTTTTCCCCCTCCTCAGATCTCAATTCGCGAGAGGAGACTGGAAGGCAGCAGCACCCGCCTTTCTCCTTTCGCGAGCTGAGAGCTGAGGCGGGTGCGTTATTCCCATGGACAGGAGGAAGAGGGGAGCCAAGTCTCCTCTTCCTCCTCTCCATGAGCATAATGCAAGACAAGCCTGTCTCACGTTATTCCCATGGACAGGAGGAAGAGAGGAGGCGAATCCCCTATCAGCAGAAGGTACACAAGCGGATAAACTCTTATATTTAGAATATAGCAGGGTTGAGATCTATGCCCGTCTCCAAATATTGCTGGACTGCAATTCTAATCCTAGGTAGAGATGTGAAGGGCCAGGATGGGAATTTTATTACTATGTCACTTTTTCCAGTGTATTTATTCTGCTGAAACCCCCCCCCCAATTGTGTTTTGGAATGATGAATAAAATATTTAAGACAAGGTATTCATCTATCTCTGTCATCTCATAATTTCTAAAAATGGTGTAGCAGATGCATCTTCCAGTCCCATTAGATTGTTTTCAGTTTGTACCACTGGCCATTGGCGAAGACTCCCTATGCCATAATATGTTGCTTTTTTGTACAAGAAAATCTATATTCCCCCAGTTAACACAGCTGTTGATCATGATATCTGAGGCTTCTGGGAATTGCAGTAAAAAGTAACTTTAAAAACAATTACATCAACATATTAAAATACATAAAAACCCAGCATAAAACCACATCACCATTAAAACAATTCCACTCAATCTGTAAACATGGTCATACATTCAGACAATAGCCAATCTCATCCTATTCTGGGAAGTCTTGGTTCCACATCCAGGTCTTCACCAGCCTCCTAAAGGACAACAGAGAGGGGGCAGATCTAGCATCACTTGGGAGAGAGTTCCACAGCCAAGGGGTGATCACAGAGAAGGCCCTGTCTCTCGTCCCCACCAGCCGCTCTTGCGAAGCCGGCGGGACCGAGAGCAGGGCCTCTCTGGAGGATCTTTATGTTCTTGATGGTTCGTAGGGGAGAATCCATTCGGACAAGTAAACTGGGCCAGAACCGTATAGGGTTTTGTAGGTTAAAACCAGCACTTTGAATTGTGCCCGGAAGCTAATTGGCAGACAGTGGAGCTGGCACAGCAAGGGGGTTGTATGCTCGCTGTGCCCCGCTCCTGTTAGTAACCTGGCTGCCGAACGTTGGACTAATTGCAGCTTCTGAGCAGTCTTCAGAGGCAACCCCACATAGAGAGCATTGCAGTAGTCTATTCGGGATGTAACCAGAGCATGGACCACCGTGGCCAAGTCAGACTTCCCTTGGCAGGCCATATTAGTTGCTTTTCGCAGTTAGTAGCAGCAGCAGAAAGAAGCCCCTTTATTGTATTTGGTGGAAACATTGGCCTGTCGTTCTTGTTACAATCACCATCATCAAAATGTAATATAAAAAATCCCACCACAGGGAGTTTACACTTTCGTTCCTTCCTTAAATACATAACTAAAAATCCCAGCATCTTATTCAAGGTGAAACCGGTCTCTACTCTAGCTCTGGCAACTGCAGTTTCTCTTTAGCTCTAGCTCTCCCTGTCATTCTGAACTTTACTAGTATGCACAGCTCCTTCTTTAGGGTTTTCCCATTCCCTGGGAGAAACCAATAATTCATGGGAGTTACAAGCACATCTGGCTGAGAAATCACAAGACTTGGGTTGTTGAACCAACAAATGAGACCACTGCGTAATATTAGAGCTGTGAAAACCATGTCAGTATTGAAACAAATCAAAGTTCAGCTTTGATCCCATTGTGCCAGAGACAGTTGTCAAATCAAATCCCAGGCTCTTTATGTATCAGCTCTGGCTGAGAAAGAATGAGTAAGTTTATACAACAGTCACGAGTGAGCACAAAATCACAGTCAGAAAAATCTTCAGTTGAGCACAGGAAGGGAGAGAGATGAGCATGCAGACGTAAGTATATAGGCTCGCTAAAAGTACGGCTTGGTGTCATTTTTCCTGCATCATATTTGACATCTAGCTCAGAACGGCATAAATTTTAAGTAGTTGCCTTGATTTTTTTTTTGCATCCATGAGTTTAACTTATAAAGTTACTAAAGACTGTGAAAACAGTAAGTTATTTACAGGGTTGCCAACATTATTCTATTAGATTATTTTTTTTGTATGTAGGGCTCTTTACTTGGTTGACACCAACCCAGTACCTTAATAGCTCCTGCAGTTATTAGTTCTTTTACAAAAGTAAATTTCGTCTTGCTTTCTATGTGGTGGGAAATGTATGGCCTTCCAAATATAATTAAACTACAGTTTCCCACTGTCTCATTTTCTGAGTAGCCTAGGTAGATGGTTAATGTAATATCTGGAAAGCTACATATCATATGGCTGTAATGGAACAAGCCTTTTCTGTCCAACTTACTCATAAATGCATTTTATAAACCACATATTCAAAATGTCTATATATGTGTATCTGTGTCTGTGTGTCTGTGTGTATACACATACAGTACAGCCACACTTTATTTTTTATGGGAAATCTATATTGCAAGACAGAAAGACGGGTGGCATATGAATCCAGGAAGCATATATTAGGGCAGCTCGTACCAGAATGTGAACTAAATACTTCCTTCCCAATCTGTAGTCAGAATGGGTAAATGATGAGAAATTCAACCCAATCTCCTTGTGAGTTTTTTTTGTTTGCATTTTCTTGTTTTATATGTTTTAATTTTTTGAAATGGCATGCAGATTGTCTAGGAGCAGATGCACCCTGTGGTAAAGTGTGCGGTGAAAATGCATGGCCTAAGTCAAATAACATGATAATATGCTAACTACCTGCATGTGTCTCATTCAAGAGTTCAGATATGACCAGTATATATGAACTACCCCAAAAAATCATGGTCTAAGCAGGGAAGAAGTTTAACTCTTCACTCTAAATCTGACCTGATTAGAGTATGCACTATCACCTCTCAATGGATGATTAGAAGATATCCCATGGTGAAGTGAACAATTTGAACAAATTAGATCTTCAGATATATGCAAACACTACCCTAACCCTGAAGTCAACACTTTTATGCAGCAGTTCACATGAGTAACTTGAACTGGCTAATATAAACTCTTGGCAGAAAATATGTTCCTACTCTGACATCTTCACACCTCCAGATAGATCAGCAAGTTAAAATATCACCTGAGATTTCCTTCTATTCACAAAGATATCCAGTTCTTTGTGTTGTAAGACAATTATGTGTCTAATACTTTTTTCAAAAACTTTCCCAATACAATGATTTTGAACAGATATCAGGATATGTCTAGTTACTAAAGATAAACGCCACTGTGCCCCTTGGTCTTGAAAAATTCATGAAATTACCACATTGTGTATTAGGACTAGATTTTTGTTCTCTGCTAAAACAGGAACACAACAGCATTGCGCTTCCTCCTTTTACATAGCCCCTGTAAAAGCACTCTATTAACACAGAGCATCCCATCTGCTTACTGTACCACCTTGTACAACATTCTTCCATGGCTTTGTTTTGCTCTTCCCAGTGCCTGCACTTTTACTTTATTTTTTTCAGCAGAACAATTGTGCTATTTTGAAATTAGGCTCACAATCACAAGAATCTCACCATTTTGCTGTTGGGAGTGATGTAATTATTAGGGGTGGTTGATCCATGAAAAATTTGATTCTAAACTCGGTTGCGGAGGAGCGGAATTCATTTTTTTGGTTCATTATAGAGATTAATACAAAAAATTTTAAATAAATTTCGTGATTGAAACATTAATAATGAATTTTCGTTTTTATTCATTATGCCAGCTGGGAGTCTAGAATGGACGGCTTGCTCTCCCTTCTTCCCTCCCTGCCCCCTTGGCTCAGAAGCATCACGCATTATATATAATGTGCAATGCCTGTCAGCTGGGAGGGGCAAGGAGGGAAGAAGGGAGTGCTCCCTTCTTCCCTCCCTCCCCCCTGGCTCAGAACCATCTCGTATCATATATAATGCGTGATGCCTGTCAGCTGGGAGGGGCAAGGAGGGAAGAAGGGAGTTATTCCCATCCAGGGAAGGAGGAGGGCAGGCGAACCCCCCCTCCTCCCCTGGATGGGAATAACATGAGTAATTCCCATCCAGGGAAGGAGGAGGGCAGGCGAACCCCCTCCTCCTCCCCTGGATGGAGGAGGAAGAGGGGAGAGGAGGAAGAGGGGACTCGCATCCCCACTTCCTTCCCTGCTTTGGAATAAAGTGCCCGCCTCAGCTCTCAGCTGGCGAGAGGAAGAAGGCGGGTGCTGCTGCCCTCCAGTCTCCTCTCGTGAGTTGAGAACTGAGGAGGGGAAAAAACAACCTAATAACGTGACCTTTAAAAAGAATGGCAAGCCCGGGTTCGGTATAGAAATTACACTTCCGGGTTGGGTCACGAGGGTCAAAAAACTTTGAAATTAATTTTAAATATGAAGCAAAACAATATTTTAAACCGGAGATATCCACCCCTAGTAATTATCACTGACAAACCTGATTTTTAGAACAGTGTCTGCAAAATACTGCAAAATGCACCATTTACTTGATTTTTAAAAAAAATAAAAATTGCAGGTGAACAGAACAAAAGAAGCAACTCGTAGCTGGAAGCTCTCTCCAGCTGTGCAACAGAATTGAATGGTCACATCCTTGGAATACGGAAGTGGAGTGGAGAAAGTTTAGCCCATATCATTCCCATACCATCATGTAAATTCATCCAATTTCAAGTGGTAGCATTGGTTATCTATTTAACTAATGGCAACACTGGAACAACATGTGTTTATGAGCCTATCCATGGATTCCCCATGTGAATTAAAAGGTATGGCTGAGGAACGGGGGGAAACATGTAATGCTACTGATATGCAAGATATTGAGTGATGAGTACACAAACAGCTACAAATATGCATCACAACCCTCACATAATAGTGTTCTCAGTCTTGTTTGTTCAGTTTCTATCGGTCTTACCTGCATGCTTGTAGCATCCTTTACTGAAACCAAGGTGTGAGGCTTCATTTATTATTTCTCTCACAGTTTTTGGTACTTTTTTCTATGTGTGTTTCTAAAGGTACCGTATATTATTTTCCATTCATTTTTCCAAGTGTCAAAATTATGCTTCTCCATATTTTAGATGGTTCATTTTTTGTCATTCATACCTTTAAAAATCATGCTAGCTTTTCTGTGTATTTATTTTTCCCCATTAAAATATATATCAGACACCTCACAAACATGTACATTTCTGAAGCAAGGCACGCTTTGTCGCACCATGAGTCTTGGGAGGCAGCAATGTAGAACAGATTCATTTGTCAAGACTCTTCAGTCAAACATGTATTTCCTGTCCTTCACTGTGCCTGAATTTTGACACCACTCTTTCAAAGATGTAACAACTCTAAGCTTTTTCTACCTGTCTCCTCAAAGATCTCAATTGTCCCAGTGACAAGTCTGATTGCTGCCGGCATTTATTCCTCCTTAACAATGGAACCTAGTTGCTCTGCCTTAATACTCTAAAACACAGAGAACAATTGTGATGTGATTTCTTATGATCATTCACCAAATTTTCTCAAATTGAGTGAGCTGATTGTATCCCTTTTTGCCCTTTGGATTTGTAAAGTTCTTCTAAAATGTCACCAACTACTTTAGCATATCTTCCCCATGCAATTGATTCCACTTTAGAATTGTACCCAAAGCCACAAGGCAAAAAGTACTGGAAATACTGGCATGAAAGAGAGCATCCCGAATAGATTACTGCAACGCACTCTACGTGGGGCTGCCTTTGAAGACAGTTCGGAAACTGCAATTAGTCCAGCGGGCGGCAGCCAGACTACTAACGGGAGCTACATACAGGGAGCATACCACCCCCCTGTATTGTCAGCTCCACTGGCTGCCCGTCCAATTCCGAGCTCAATTCAAAGTGCTGGTTTTGACCTTTAAAGCTCTATACGGTTCTGGCCCAGCTTACTTGTCTGAATGCATCAGCCGCTACGTCCCACCTCGTAATGTAAGATCATCCGGGGAGGCCCTGCTCTCGCTCCCGTCTACTTCTCAAATGCGGTTGGTGGGGACGAGAGATAGGGCTTTCTCGGTGGTGGCTCCCCGTCTGTGGAACGCACTCCCAATTGATATACGATCCACCCCATCCCTCCTGGCATTCAGGAAAAAAGTGAAATCCTGGTTATGGGACCAGGCATTTGCACGTTAGCATGATACAGCACTTTAGATTGGATTGAAATGGCAAACTGGTGGACATGACCCAATGCTTCTATTATGGACGGAATACTGTTTTTAACTTATGTGAATGTATATGATGTATTTTAATGCTAATTGTATTTTAATGTATTTTAATGCTAACTGTATTTTAATGTATTTTAATTTTGACTGTTTTTTGGTATCGAATTGTTGCCGTTGTTAGGCCGTTCTGAGTCCCCCCTCGGGGGTTGAAAAGAAGCGGGGTAGAAATGGTGGAAATAAATAAATAAATAAATAAAGTCTGTCCACCTTACCATCCATTGTCCTTTGACTAGGAAGTACCAATGATGGCAAAAATAGTAAACAATTTTCTTGTCCTGTTATTTATAATTCCATATAATTTTCCCGTTCTTTTTTTGGAGGGCTGCTTAAAGTTTAAATGATCCAATCCTATACAACTAAACCTATTGAATTTGAACATTCTATTATACTTCCTTGTGTAAACGTATAGTAATTGTTTGTTAAAAGAGAACCTGAAACTGTAGAGGGCAACAGAGAACAAATTATCGCCACTTAAGAGTCAGGACAAGCAATTTCTAACTTTGTGTGCATGTAAGATGGTTATTTCTAAATGTACATCCGACTGCCCAGGACTGAAAGATTGATAGACAACACTTGCTGGCCTCTAGGCCTCTGTCTGCATCTCCATAATTCTCGGTGGATGCATTCTGGTGCCTGTACTTTGGTTAAAAATACCAATGGAGAATTTTCTGTCATCTGATAATCTCAAACTTCCACAGGGTGTTGCCATGGAAGATAGAGTAGAATCGCAGCATTAAAATTGTTCAGTGTGAAACAGTTCAAGACTCCCCACATCACTGTCACTGGAACATCAACAAATCTTCACAGCTTGTATGGCAACCTAAAAAGCTCAGCCTTTCATTTTCTGCTTAGCTTAGTTCACATAACTAAGCTATTTCACCATGTGCATTCCAAGCCTCTCTGCTTTGCTCACACAGCAACTGCAATGCCATAGAAAGGCCGTAATACAAAAAGAAAGAAAGAAAATACATCAAGTGCCCTTGCAGTGAACCTGATCTCCTATATACAGTATTTGTATTTATTTATGACGCAAGGAGAATTTATGAAAGAAGTAAGCATGTCTTCACATCTAGCACATGCCACCAAATTATATGGAGCTGTTTCAGGATTCTTCAGAAGCTCAGAGTCAACAGCTGTTGTATATTTAAAATAGCCCACAATGGCAGTTTCACATTCCCTTTTCAATGTCTATTGTACTTTGTATTTACTAGGGATGCACACATTTTCACAATTCCATTAGCCTGTTTTGCATTCTCTCTGTGACACATTCTGCCTTGACTGCTTTCTTTTTAGAGAATATTTAAAAATAATTTCTAAATTGGAAGGTGCAGCTGGGGGCAGTTGACAGGTCCACGCAATACAGCTTCCTGATGTACAATCGTGTGTGTGTGTGTGTGTGTGTGTGTGAGTATACATGGTATAGATCAGTGATTTTCAACCAGTTTGCCGTGGAACACTAGTGTGCCGTGAGATATCATCAGGTGTGCCATGGGAAATTACAGTGTAGAGAGAGCCTAGCAGGAAACTTCAGGGAGCGGAAATGAGGCTTTCCTGGCTAAAGCAGCAATGCCAGCCAGCCTGGCTGCAGTCAGGCTGAGCCCTCAGCATCCAAAACTTTCCTCCCTCCCTCCTCTCTCTCTCCTTCCCTTCCTTCCTTCCCTCCCTCTGTGCTCCAAGGGCTACCTGGCCGGGCTGCAGCTCCTCCTGCTTCCTGGCTCCTGGGCGCTCTTCTGCCCTCCTCCCCTCCGGTAGCAAGGAGGAGGAGAGGGAGGAGTCTGCGGGAGCTGCCCCCGTCCGACCCCACTCCCAGAGGCTCGAGGTGAGGCTTTCTGCCCTCTAGCACCTCCACGCCGGGGGAAAGGGAGCAACCCCTCATCTCCTGGCCTCTCCTGGCTGGGCTCCGGGTTCACTGCAGAGCAGAGCAGAGGCTGAGATGCACAGCTCCACAGCCCAGCTTGGTTCCTTCCACATCTGGCCCCAAGGCGACAGCAGGGAAGCTGAAGCATCGTGCAGGGGGGAGGCACTCCTTGGGGGGCTGAATCCCTTCAGGAAGGAGAGCTGGGGGTGGTGACAGCTGCGAGCCTCCACCGCAGTTTGTTCCAAGGCTCGAAGCCACCCCGTGTGCTCAATTTCTATTCGTCCTGCTCAGCTGAGCCCGCGTGCTCTTCGTCCACTCAGCGTAGCCCTCTCCCGTGGGACGATGACGGGCCTCCTGTGTATGGGCCTCCTGGGGGGGGGTGGGGTGGGAGGGGTTTGGCGGAAGCAGCAGCATCACGAGGGGGAGGGTGACAGTTAGTAAAATGACAGAGTGTCATTTTGTGTTATTTTGGTTGGTTGTGTGCCCCAGGATTTTATAAATGTAAAAAATGTGCCGCGGCTCAAAAAAGGTTGAAAATCACTGGTATAGATAATAGATATAGATCTAGATACATACATAGCACACAAGCTAGAGAATCTTGATGCTCTCCTCCTATTGCATTAGGATCTGCTGACTTTCAGCTAACCTCCATATCCACAGATTCTGTATCAACAGATTCAACCATTAGTGGTTTGAAGGCATTCCCATCTACCACCAAAAAAATCTGAAAAACAAACTTGGATTTTGCTATTTTGTATAATGCCATTGTATATAATGGATCTCAGCACCTGCACATTTTCATATCCACAATGTGTACATGTGTGTCCTGAATAAAACTCCAGTTGATGTCTATGTAATCAATGTCTGTATATGCTGGTGTGCCTCACTTTCTAAGAAAAACAAGAAAGCAAGATGTGAACTGAAAAAGCAAAGGTATTTAATTTTTTTTGTTTTGATTCATCAGTTGCAAAAAATATAGCATCCCAAAAAAAAGACCACAAATCAAGAAGGCAAGAACAGTCAACTACTGCTATAATGACAGTTCTAGAAGCATTACAAGAACTCTGAAGTACAAATTAAAATATGTGGATGTGAAGCCCATTGTATTTATTTATTTATTTATTTACGTCATTTATATTCCACCCTTCTCACCCCACAGGGGACTCAGGGTGGATTACAATGCACATATACAGGCAAACATTCAATGCCATTGACATACAACATATACAGTATAGACAGACATAGAGGCAATTTAACATTCCAGAAATCAGTTAAATTTAGCCTCCCCACAAAGTGGTAACTAAATTTCCTACTTGACAGATGAAACTGTCTTTTAGGTTGCAAAGGTCGACAACAAGCTACACAAATTGGTCGAGAGCTCACCCCGACCCAGGCAGGCCTCAAACTCATGACCTTCTGGTCAGTAGAGATCTTATGCAGCTGACACCCAGCCAGCTGCACCACATTCCCGGTGATAGTGTGGTAAATGTACGTGATTGTGTGGTAAATGGTGTCCCTTATATCAGTGTTTCCCAACCAGTGTGCCGTGGCACACTAGTGTGGTGTGAGCGAGCATCAGGTGTGCCGTGGAAAATTGGAACCTCCAATACCCTTTCTTCCCCCTCCTGCCGAACACTTTTTCTTCTCCACTCGGGCTCCCTTATGGGAGTTCTGTGTGGGAAGTTTGATTCCATTCCATCATTGGTGGAGTTTAGAATGCTCTTTGATTGCGAGTGAACTATATCTCCCAGCTGTTGAGCAAGACCTTCATGTGTGTCTTTCTGCCATTCCTGCCAGGATATCTATGTTGTGTTCATCGAAACAGGCCCAGGTTTCACACTGAGTGTATAAA